>PVJI01002721.1:0-139358 GCA_004026765.1 Micronycteris hirsuta | reverse complement strand
CAGGTCTGGTGGCAGACACGACCAGGTGAAAGCAATATTCAGAGATCAGCAAGCCAGAATTTTTTAAGATACACCTTTGCCAAATTCCTATTAGAGAATTCCCATCCCACAGACATGATCCACACTTGCTCACACAGGAGTCACACGGAGCTGTGCTCAAAACGTGTAAATTCTCAGGACTGCGTGTTTACACACGTGTAGAAATCACTGCCACAATCAACATTATCCTTGACCACCTGGCTGAGGTAGTGTTTGTCAAATGTCTTCACTGTAAAATTAATTTTTCTTTTTCTCTCTTTCCATACTATAGTCACAATCCTGCCTTTAAAATTTGAGACTCATTAATAAAATTCCAGAGACTGGTGTTAAAAATGAAGGCTTTACAATAACAAAAGTATTCTTAGCCAGAAACAAGATGTTTTCTTCCCCTGCACCAACAGTGGGAGAGATGTTTCCTTGTGACTCCTGGGGATTGCATAAAGAATCTGATTTGATAAAGTTTTAAACTGACAACATTCCCAAGAATATTCATTTCGTTTTCCTGTACAATGTGGAGACATGTGAATACTTGTAGCTTTTCAATTGGTTCTGCTCTTTGCTAATACACATGAAGAGGCTGAAAGAACAGCACACACACCAACATGGAAGAGACAATGCAGAGGTCCAACATGTGAGAGCACAGGCTGGGTAGGACATGTGTGCCAGGCCAAAGAGTTTGCGTCTTAATCTGTAAGCATAGTTACGGGGGACACTGATATTTTGGGGAAGGAGAGTAATATGATCAGATCTGAATTTTAGAAAAATAACTGGCAAATGTCTAAAGGAAATTTTGAGGATAAGAGGTTAGAATGAGAAACAAGGAGGTATTATAAGAAACTGTGAAAGGATAGAAAATAAAGGAGGTGATATTGGAAATAGAGAGGAATAGAAAACTTTTAGAGATATTATGGAGGCAGAATAGACAGAATTTGAGGCCAATGCAATAGCTAACAGGAGTAGAGACTGGCAGGATGTTCACTAAACCCATTTCCTCCTCTTCCTGGCCACATTCCCCAGCCTCCCCTGTATTAGGTGGCGCCATGTGACTGAGTTCTGGCCAAGCAGAACACCATGGATGGAAGTCATCTTTGACCCTTCCAGACCTATCCTCTAGGCACTTTCTCTTTCCCCTTCCCTGTCACACTGAAATGGAGAACTCTCAGACTGCTCTGTGGGCTGTGCATTGAAGATGGTGGAACCACAGGATAGCAGGAGCTCTGTTTCCTGAATCACTGCTTCAAGAAGAATCATCCAACCTGCTAGACCATGAGACAGGTGAGAAGTAAAGTGCTTTCCCGTTGAGCCATTACCCGCTTGGGCTTACCTGCAATCACAGCATAGCTCAGACTACCTTCAGCAAATTAGAAGTTGGTACTTTGGAGTGGGTGTTCCCATAACAGAAAACTAGAGCATGTAACATCAGCTTTGTGAGAAAGCAGATATTGGAGACCAGAAGACTGGAGAACCCTCTTGGCTAAGGCAAAATAGTTGATAAGAGTGTTGCCTGAGTCACTGTGCAACAGACTGGGGTGTGAGTGGGTGAACGTTCTCAGGAAGCCGGCATGCACCAGTGGCTCCAGAATTCCTCATTGAAAGGAGTGAAGGACAGTCCCTGGCTTGGAGTAAGGCTTGAACTGAGTGTGTGAAGTACTTTAGCTGTAGCAATTGCCAATTGACTTTATCCAAAAAAGAGGATGGGGAAGGCAAAAGAATTATGAGGCCTTAAAGACCACTGAGAAAGCCCTCAGTACTGCCACGTGCTTGTGGAGGTGATCTTCCATGATTTCCCCTTTGGAGAGTGGGAGCTAACCTCACAAATGCCTCACTCAGACTGTTACCTTCAAGGGTACCTTGCTCGTGAGTAAGGGGATGGCAGCTCTGGACCTGGGGCCCAGGTTCGGGGGAACCGGGAATATGTTTCAGCTTAGAAGTGTGTACTATTCTGTTTGGTGTCCTAGAAGAGCTAAGCAGGAGGGATAGGTGAGGACAATGAAGTGTGGAAATATAAAGTAACCTCTTTGAGGTCACATAGCTGTTTGTCCATTTTAGATGGTTTGCCAGCATGACGTAGCAAATTAGGAGCAGAGGCTAGACTTAACTAGAACTTGTGAAATTGAAGAGGAGAGCTGAAAGGGGCATTAGCGCCTATACCACAGACATCTGATCCAACTCGCTTACAGATGGAAACATGAAAGCCCAAACAGAGGATAATAACAGGAGCCTACTCTCACACAGTACTTACTGTGTGCCTGGCACCTGTCAGAGAACATTTCATGTATTAACTCCATTTATTACCTCAACAGCACTATGAGGTAAGTACTATCATCTCCATTTTGCAGGTAAACACACATGCACACACACAGCATGGACAAGTGACTTCAGAGGAGGACAATTAAATTGTCTATAGCCACACGTCTCATACATGACAAAGCCAAGACTCAAATTCACGCAGTCCAGTTCAAGAGTCTCTGTTCCCCACCACTGTGTCATGCCCAATACCCCATAGTCTGTTGGGAAATGAATCTCCCAATGGTGACAACTCAGAAAGACGAGCAGCAGGGGCTTCACAAAACACATGCTTATAAACATACTCATGCTTTACAAGGAAAATTATAACTTTCTATAGTTCAGTCATAGTGTGAAATATTGGAACACTTTAAAAAAAATGTTTATGGCCTTACAAATTCAGTAGCTCAATAGCTCCATTCTACTCAAACCTGTCAATGGATAGAAATCATATGTCCTACCGCAGATTGTAATTTTCACAGGGACTTTGACTTTTGTCAAAGTATGTGTGTGGGTGGCAGTAAATGCCTTCTTTACAGCTGCTAAGAGCTGCAGGCTCCGTGCATGCGAAGGTGTGGGTGGCCAAATGTCTGTTCTCTGGGGAGCAAGGAGAGAGAGGCAAGGAGCATCTACCATGAGATGACTGTATGCTTGAGAATTTCATTCAACGCCTCCCTGCTTGTGTTAGGGAATCATTTTCTCTTCTGCATTCTTGCCAGTTTACAAAACAGGAACTTGGCATTCTTTGAGTGATTGGAAAGTCAGCGTGTTCTCGTTCTCTCCATGGGAGGGAGAGCTTCTCTTCCTGGGTAGGCGAGAGAAGGGCTACATTCTGGGCTCTTTCTCAGGCGGGCTGCACACGGGATGGAGACTCTTTTCATTGCTTCCGCTTTCCCGTGGGAAGAACAGTTGGATCCCAGCCCAGGACCATGTCTTCCTTTCTGCAGAATTCAGGCGTTAGAGACAGTCTGTGCTGTATCTGCAACTCTACCCACATACAGGTCCAGACTAGGTCAGGGTTGTGCCGTTTGGAAGGTCATTTGGTTGCGAGTCCAGTTGAAGTGCTCTGACATGGCCATCAATAAAGCTACTATTTTCACCCCTATCTGATTGTAAATACGACTATTTTTAAACTGGTTCAAAACCAGGGGAGACCTACTACATAAAAGAGCTGAGAGGGGCCTTGGAATGGTATACCTCCAGCCCCTTATTGTGCAGGCACAAAGCTGAGAACTGTCTGCTCTCCACCAGTCCTTCCAGACTCCCGCCAGGCACTGGCAGCGTCATGAAGTGGGTTACCCAGGACTGCCCCACCGCCTGGCCTGGCCCTGCTGCTGTAAGCCCTGCCTAAACCCTGCAGAACTGGAAGACCCGGCCCTGCCTCAGATCTCATTGTGCTTGGCTTTGTCCAAGTAGAACCCCATGCTGAAAATTGCTCTGTGCCTGTTGTTTTCACTCAGGAGCACCTGAGTTTCTGTCGCCTTGGCACGGCTCAGACTCATTTGTATTGATGGGGTACAACCACCGATGTCTTGGGATATGTCTATGTTCTGGGACCCCAGTGGACTGAAACCTGCATCTAGGTGACTGCCTACCTGCCCAGTGCTCTTTCTGCCCACACCAGGGGGAGTACTCACTGTGAATTACACAGGAGGACTTCTCTTAATATAGGGCTTTATTAAACAGAGCAATAGTTTTATCTCATTATGTGACTCAGAGATGGCTGCCGGGGAAACCATGGGAATATGTTTAATTCGTAAATCTTCTAATAGACCTAAATTAGCAGTAATTTGTGCTCTTGCTTCAGATGGATTTGGACTGAGCAGATGGGGAAACGGGCGAGGAGGAGAAAGCAATCAGAGGTTGGCTCTTACCATGGTGTGTTCACATTCCTCATAAAGATTTTTGTCCCCTGCTTTGCCAGAAGGCTGAAGGGATTGAAGAGGGAGCCGGGGGGACAACATGGTGTCCTTTCCCGTGGACCCGCAAAGCTAGAAAGGCAAAAGAGTGCAGTCCCTCTGTTCTTACGAATTCTGGTGCTCATAGCAGAGTGATTGGAGGCAGCGTCAGAAGGGACAGAGGTAAAAGAATATCTACAAGGACTTTTACTTTAAAATGGATTCAGGATCCTAAAATTGTCATTCATAGGGGGCTGCAAACTCCAAACTAGGAGAATCGGCTGTTTGGGAAATTTCATCCTCCGGAAAAACCAGGGCGGTCCAACCGTAGGATCACGGTATCAGGTCTAGAAGAGGACCCGGCGTGACTCCTGCCCAGCCTTCTGTTGGCCTCTCTCTGTGGTCACGCAGCCTCTGCTCTTGGACACTTCCAAGGGAAGGGAGAACCCACTCCTTCCCAAGGCAGCCTATTTTATTTTAAAACAGCCCTAATTGTTAGGAAATATGCCTTAAGTTGAGCCAAAAATGGAGTACAAATGTGTGGCTTATTTTCTCCTTGATGCAGTTGGCTGGCGGAGTTCACCAAGGCTTGCTTATGAGTCGAAGAGCCACACTCTTGCTATCATGTGTGCCCATCACTGAGCGAGCCACACTGGATCCGGGGCCCGGGACCATCCAGACAGCTAGGGACTGTCCCCTTCAGACAGAGGGGAGAAAGAGCGGGGAAAAGATTCCTTGATGCACTGTTTGAATAAACTCCTGTCTCTCAGGGTCCTGCAATGTTTATCTCATTGTGATAGAACTCCAAATCAAAGTGCAGACCCTGTTGCCCAAAGTAAATGTCATATGAAACTTTTCTTTATACAATATCAGGGCCGTCTAGACTTGGTGTTCTAGATGTGGCCGGGTATGCTGAGTCCAGGCACATCCTTGGGCTCTCATTCGGAAACACCCTAGTTCCATTAGTGTGCGGGACATCACAACCCCCTGGTGACTCTTGTCGGACTGTACAATCATCGAAAACCCCCAGCTTATTTCTCCTTTGATGGTGCCACATCACATGGCCCCCAACCTCAGCTCCGTTAGGACCATAAATATTAAGGGCCCTTCTTATTCCTGGCCTGATTTTGCTCTCAAGTTCTTGAATTCACCTTCAGTATTTTAAAGTTCAGGATTGCAGGGACTGTGACCTCTTGTCTCTGGTCCTTGGGCGCCTCTCTTGGTCTTTAAGCCCCAGGAGGTCATTGCCTATGTGATATCATTCACATGTCCCATTGTCTCCAGCTCTAATTTAACCAGCCCAGCATGTTGAATGAAGTTCAAGGTCTGATCTGCCATGTACCAATGTCTATTCTCTTTTCCAACTCCCGACAGAAAAGTTGGAGGAAAGGTGGAAACGGAGGAGTTCTGCTCTTTCTCTGATCCATGGAAGCATCGTAATTAGCCTATCTGATATTATATTACCCTCATGGGAGGTAATACAGTGTATAGTCTGCATAACCCTTTTAAAGTGCTTAGGATTGCTGGGTTATATGCTATTTAATTGTTTTAACAAAGAGTTCCAGGGTCTATAAAAATGGACACATTCATTAAATTTTCATTCGGTTCAGGCACTCTTCTGGAAAGCCCAGCTTTTATGTGCCACAAAGTCATAACAAAGGCTTGCCTCATTGCAGAGAAAGAATCCGGGAAGAAGTAAATGGTCATGGGTGGCAACTTTGTAAATTCCAAACTATGAAATGACGGTCAAAGCCCCTATCGAGTGGTGCTAGTTTTGTCTACGAACACAGCTCAAGATTTGCTAGAAAACCAGCTGTCATGTAAACCAGGAAAACAGAAAGGGCACATTGCTTGGGATGTGGGGGTGTGAGTGACCTCAGCCTTAGAGTGAGGAGTCAGAACATGTCTGACCTAGGAAACAGGGACGAAAAGAGAGGACTGGGTTCTGAAGCTGCATCTCTGGGAAATGTCAGTTCCATTCGCTGAGAGTCAGAGGCATGCACAGGACGTTTAGCAGGAAAGAGGAAAAAGGAAGGAATGCCTTTGGCCCCAAGTAGGAAGAGGGTAAAAAAAGAGAAAAGATGATGGGACCACACCACATTTTTCTACTTTTTTCTTTCAGAATAATGACTTTAAAGTTCACATTGGTCACTGAGCTCAAAGTTTTCCTATGCAGAACTAAGTATATGGCTCTAAAATTCTAGAATTCCTTGGTGCACTTTCTTTTGTGCCTGGAAAGAATCCCAGTTAAAAGCAGTTAATGGTCATCCCCATAGCAACCCTCTGTTTAAAATGTAGATGCATTAATAATATATACACACTTCGGTGGTTAATTAAAAGGCACTTAGAACCATTCATACAGAGATGGTAATAGTGTAAGGCAGCCTCCCCCAAGGGCCAGGAGGGGAGCCAGTGGTGAATGCTCCAGGGAGGTGCTGAGTCTGGGTGGACAGGCTGTCTGCATTGGCAGCCTAAGGGAGGCCTGAAACTGGGCCTGGAAAATAGCATCCTTGGGGTTCCAAGACCCCTGTGACCTCTGCAGCTTGACTATGCCAACAGGAAGTTTTGGGATAAAGGTAGTATCTCTGGGGAAGAGGTAAACCCCAGGCCCAGTGGGTTTGGGACCCCCAAGGGAAGAGCTGGGAAAGTTTAGTGTGACTTGATTTCATCCAGGAGGCAAATCCATCCACACTCCATTCCAGAAACACATCCCTTGTTGAATGTAGGAACTCCCTACCAGCTCTTTGGCGATGACGGACATTTGAGGCAGAACGCTGAGTGTGTTTAAGTCATATGCAGGGTGCTGCCTACTCTCCCACTCAAGGGGCACACAGAAATGTGCGGGGCTGGCTTGCTTTGTCACAGGGTGTGTGTGCATGTGTGTGTGTGTGTTTGTGTATGTGTAGAGATTCCCAGCATTGAGTGCCTGGGACCAGAGATGCTCCGTGCCCTGCCACTCTGGGTCAGTGTGTCACATGGCACTCGAACCCCACCGTCAAACCCTGTGCTTTGGACCTTGTCAGATGGCAAACACTCTTAGAAGTAGGTACCACTTCAAGTTGGTTTACAGTTCAAAATTACTGCATCTCAATCTTTCCTGCTTTTACGTTAAAAAAAAACAAACTCTTAAATTTAGGAAATACATATCAGCATAAAGAAAATGATTTTAAAAAAACCCCACCATTTAGATATAGTAATTATTAATGTGTTGGTGTCTGCCTTTCCATTCATTTATAAAAATAGGACAAACTACACATACTATATTTTACTCATCCCCTTTTAGTTAACACATTGTCAATAATCTTCATTTTCTTAACTATATCTTCCTATACTATATCTTTCTATAATTTAACTATATCTTTCTATAATTTTTAGTTGCTGCCTAATATTCTGTTTTATGGATATGCATTCTCTAACGACTGCTGTTGAACAAGTGGATTTTTTTTTTTTTGCTATTCACACAATGTGGCAATTTCTCTTTTCTTCAGAAAAGATCCTTACTTGTCAGAGAAAAAAGGATGTTTGACACCTGAGAAGGTAAGAGTGTAGTTAGAGTGGGAGCAGCTCAGGGTCTACAATGAGAAGCCTTAGATTCAAGTCACACCTTGGCTATGTATTTGCTTATCATGTGGCCTTAAACCCGTCACTTCCACCAGTCTGTGCCTCAGTGTCATCTGTAAATGAGAACAACAAGACTTCCCCAGTAGGACAGCACAGGGATTGGCTGTGAAAATGTACACGAGAGTACCTTTGGCTTGTAACTCACTGTAGGAGAGATTTTTAAAAAAGGATTGTCTACCATTTATTGCAAGCCTCTCATATGCCAGGTACTTTTCTGTGCTTTACATATTTTATTTCCTTTTAATGCTCACAGTAAACCTATGAGCCAGGTATTATTTTATTACCCACATTTTACACAGGAGGAAAATGAGACCGCTGCATAATCTAACCCATATTGGAAAAAAAACTGAAAGTGGCAGAGTGGGACCCAGGTCTGCCTGACCCTCGGCCCCCAGGTCTGCCTGACCCACGGCCCAGGCTCTGGGGTGAATACCATGCAGACGAGGGGACATGCCACAGTTTTGCCGACCTGCTCTAGAGCCATTGCTATCCTCCACACCCAGCTCTCTGGGAAATGAATGAAATCATTAGTGAAAACATTTTTGAGGCCAAAATGGTTCTGACAAACCTCACTGCCTAGGTTTAAGGGAGGCTTTATCAGTCTTTGAAAATGGATGTGATAGTTCTTTTTTAATATATATTTTATTGATGATGCTATTACAGTTGTACCAATTTTCCCCTTTTGCACCCCTCCAACTGGTACCCCTCATTTGCTCCAACAATCCCTCCCCTTAGTTCATGCCTAGCTGACAGTCTTATGGGAACTCCTTTGTAGGTAATTCTCTTCTTTTCTCTTGCTGCTCTTAAGATTCTCTCTTTGTCTTTAATCTTTGACATTTTAATTATGATGTGTCTTGGTGTGGTCCTCTTTGCATCCATCTTGTTTGGGACTCTCTGTGTTTCCTGGCCTTGTGTGTCTATTTCCTTCACCAAATTAGGGAAGTTTTCTTTCATTACTTTTTCAGATAAGTTTTCAATGTCTTGCTCTTTCTCTTCTCCTTTGGACACCCCATGATTCGAATGATGGTGTGTTTCAAGTTGTCCCAGAGGCTCATTAGCCTATCCTCATTTTGGGGGGTTCCTTTTTATTCTTGCTGTTCTGATTGAATGTTTTTTCCTTCCTTATATTTCAAATCATTAATTTGATTCTCAGCTTCATCCACTCCACTGTTAGTTCCCTGTAAATTTTTCTTTATTTCACTGAGTGGAACTTTCATTTCTGCCTGGGTCTTTTTTATGCTGTTGAAGTTCCCTGAGCATCCTAATAACCAGTGTTTTGTTATTCTGCATCTGATGGATTGTTTATCTCCATTTCGTTTAGTTCTTTTCCTGGTATTTTCTTCTGTTCTTTTGTTTGGGCTATTTTTCTTTGTCTCCTCATTTTGGCAGCTTCTGTGTGTTTGTTTCTGTGTATTAGGTAGAGCTGCTTTGACTCCCTGTCTTAGTAGCGTGGCCTATTGTAGAAAAGTTCAGCAGTATTTGGGGCAGAGCCTTAGGTAATCGCTGGTGTGGGGGGGGGGCAATCCATGTGAACCAGGTTGATGGAGTCTCCAATGTGGTGTCACTGCTCTGTGGCTCTGTGTGTGGGAGGGCTCAGAAAGGGAACAATGCTGCTACCTGGCCTCTGGAGTTTTGTCCAGGAGGAAACTGTCCCCTGGCACTTGCTCTGATGCCAGACATTTCAGTTTCTCCCCATATGCCACTGATGCCCTTCCAGCTGCTGCCCTGGTTCTGGAGCCCAGAGGGAGTGAGTCTGCACAAGTCCAAAATCCGTTGTGGGTCCTTTAGGAAGAGACAGCTGAGAATCCTGCCATTTCTTCTGCCACTCCAAACCCCACTGGTTTTTACAGCCATAAGTTGTGGGGACTTTTCTTCCTGTCACTGGAACCCTGGGCTGTGTGGTCTGGTGTGGGGCTGGGATCCCTCGCTCCCTAGGTATCCGTCCTGATTTTTATCTTCCACACACAGGTGTGGGATCACCTGTTCTGCATCTCAGGCATCTCCACGCATCTCTACGCATCTCTACGCATCTCCGTGAGACTCCGCAGCTCAGCCCCTCCCATCCATCTGGATGAATGTGACTTCCTTAATTCCTAGTTTCTCAGACTTCCATACAATTCTATTTCCTGATGATTCTGGGTGATAGTTGTTTTGTAGTTTAGTTGTATTTTTTGCTGCATTCGTGCAAGAGGCCAGCCGTATTTACCTATGCCTCCATCTTGACTGGAAGTTGTCCTGATAATTCTTTTATGTACATATATAACACTCGTACATTCCAAAGCTGTTTGGTTCTCTTGCTTAGTCCTGAGGGTGTCTCTGAGCTGTGGTTGAAGCAGGTGTCTTATAGGGAAGAGCGGCTTGTCCAACCTCACACCGCAGGGTGGGGCAAAAGGAGGGTTACACTTATTCTTATGGGCAATAATACAATCATTAATAAGTGAAAATACCAGAATAAACTGTGTTTTGCTTACTCAAAACTGGAAACCTCCTTTTGCTCCACAGTGTGTATTGGGGCAGAGAAAACAGTGCTATATCAAATACATTACTATCATCAAAAGACACTTTTGGAGAAAGTGAAAGTATCAATATCTTACGGGAAGATAATTTTAACATAATAGCTATCACTGACAAGGAATTAATATCCAGATTATATTTTTTAAAATTCTGCATATCAATTAGGACAATCCCTTCCCCAAATGAGAACACAATACTAATAGGCATATCACAGATGAGCAAACACAAGTGACAAATAAACACAGGAAAATATGTTTAATCTCAGTAGTAATCAGGGAAATAAAGACTAAGACCAATGAGATACTATTTCACATGTGCACTAAACTAGGAAAGTTAAGATACTAACAAGTGTTTAGGAGGGTGTGGGTTAATGGGAACTTTTGTGCACTGCTAGTAGCACTGAAATTTGTGTAATCACTTTGCACAATGATTCGGTAGTATGCAGTATAGTTGACAATTTTCTGTCTCTATGAGCTATCCATTCTATTCCTGGAGAAACCCTTGTACATGAGGTCCTGGAGAAATGTGCAAGAATGAAGATGAATAAAACACAGCTCTTTGCATCAACATGAATAACCCTCACAAACATATTTTCTAATTTGAAAACAGCATAGCTTGCATAGCTTATGATCTTTTCCTAATGTTTGAAAAGAATAAGATGAAACAACATCCGTGTTCCTTAAAAATGTATAAGAATGTGATAAAATGTAACAATAAAGCAATGAAACAGTAAACAACGACATTCAGGAAAGGGAGGACCTGGGGCAGGCTTAGAGAGAATGTGAGGTAGGAGAGGAGCGCCTCGGCAGACGAGAAGCTGCTGGTAGTGTTTTAACCCTTAAGTTGTTGGTGGGCTTTTATTATTTCATTGATTTACTTCAATATACGTTACATATACCTTTTGTATTGTCAAATCTTACATATTGAAAAGTTTAAAGATATGAAAATAATGAAAGTTATAATAAAATTTATTTATTGGCCAATATCTAGTATCAGCTACTAGTGCAAGGGGCCTGGGGATCTGTCTTGCCCTTTCTGAGTTCTGTTCCGGAGATCATAGGGCATGACTTTGAAGCCCATGCCTGGCTCTGGGCCATGGAGTCTCCCAGGGTCACACTGGCCCCAGACAGAGGCAAGGGGGAGCTTTAATCAAAGGCTCCTGGGTGGGTGGGACATTGCCCCTGCCTCCCCCTGGGCCCTCTGCCTGGCCTCCTCCCAGAATGAGTTTATGCCACTCACTGTAAGCACAGTCACCGTGCAAGCAGAGGGGCAATTTCACCCAGTACAGATCAGGGGGGTGAACAAAGTGGCGAGTTACTACTCAGCCTGTGAAGATTGTGTGTGGGATGCTGTCCAGACTAGTGGAGAGTGAGGTCCCAGCCAGACCGTAGGGGATCTTAGGGGTCAGGGCCAGCCAACAGCCCCCATCACCTGGGCTCATGGGCACCCAGCCCTGAAAGATCAGATGAAGCAGTTGCAGACCAAAGTCAGGGAAGTGACCATTCTTCCTTCTTTTATCTGTTTAACTGACTTGAGCATTTCGGGACCAGGGATGAGGTTAGATCACATGGCTCCGCTCTGCTGTGGTCTCAGTTCAGAAACCTAGAGACTGTTTAAGGTGGGGGGAGGGAACCAGCTCCCGTGGGGAGTGGGGAAAGCTGCTGAAAAGGGGTGAGGAGTGGGCAACCTAATTCTTGCTTTGCCTCTCTCTGACTGTGTGACCCCAGACAAGTTCCTGGGCTCCAGTTTTCTCTTCTATTTCTTTTCTATCACTTGTTTTCATCTGGGGGTGAACTCTCCCGAGGGGGTGTTTGAAACCCATCGAGGAAAATTTTTGTTCATCACAGTGACTGGGAAACCAAAATGCCAGTCGTGCCCCTAATGAGAACAGTCCTTTGAGCCCTCTGCACTTCTCTAGGTCGTCTGCATGTGTGGTTTCGCTGCTGCGAGCAGGGAAGCTGCAGGGTGCTGTCTGAAGCATTCAAGTCTCCTCTCACACCACTGGGGACGCGTGGCTGTTGGTACAGCTCTAGGATCTTTAGGGCTGCGGATGCTCTGTTCTTACTTATTTCCCACTTGGGCTGAGTTGTCCTTGCAGTAAGATGCGGTTGAATTTGGTTGAAGTGGACAATCACAAACCACTTGCTTACTTGCTCTCCCAGCCAGCAGGAGAAGAAAACTGGCTTGCTCTGGTTCTGACTGCATTCTCAGAACAACTGTGTATTCAGGGCTCTGTTGTCCTGTGTAAAGCTGAGCAGTGCCCTCCCTGGGACACACGGGGAATGCACATAACTTGCTGCTCCTGGAAAATGCCTTGCCACAAGGAGAAAACCTCCCATAGCTTGAGCTGATCAGACCATTACCGTTCAACCTGGGCACCGCAGTGAACACCTGGATGGAGGAGCCGCCGTGCGGAGGAGCCCATGCCAGGGTGCGAAGCTCGCCGGGAGGAATGAGGGCTGGCTTTCGGTGCTCACTTGCTCTCTCAGCCGGCCACTGTGGTGCAGCGCGTGAGCTCTGCAGCTCTACCTAGTGGCCAGACGCTCCTGCTCCCCATCCATCCTGTGCACCCCACCTTGGCTTCCCTCGGGAGCCTGTCTCTCTGTGACTGCTTCCTGGCAGCCTGGACCTAACAGCAGATACATCTCAGACTCTCGTTCTTTTTAAAATTTATTTTAATTTATTTATTTTATTTCTTCATCACCATTTATCGCTTCCCCCATGCGCTCTTCCCCCTCCACCTACCCTCTTCCCCACAGCCCCTGCGCCCCTGGCAGTCACCACGTCTGTCTGGGTCAGACTGTAGTCCTAAAGGGGTGGCCCCGAGGTTCCAGCCGCACTGGGCTGGCATGCAAGGCCTTCTGCACTCTGCTTCCAGTTTTTCTTCACTACCCACTACTCCCCAGACTTTCTTCCAGCAGACTACCTCAGTCATTGCCTCCCAAATTACGCTTGTAAAATTTCATCTTCATACTCTCTCACACTCTTCCTTTATCCTCCCCTATTATCCAACGGTTTGAAGACTCAGTTCATTTTTGCTTCTCTGGGAAGCCCCTGGGATTGCCCCAACTCAGGAATCACTGAGAAGTCCTCCCTGTACCTCCCCCTGGCATCACAGTTCATGCTTTGGGATCCTCGCTCCCTAAGATGTAAGTTCCTGGAAGGTAGGAACCTAATTAGAGGAGACTTGGCCCCCAGGTTCCCTGACTCCAAAATTGTTAAGCAGTTACCATGGTAACAAATAGCATCTCTTCCTGCTCCCGCAGATAAAAGCAAGTAAACAAACAGACAAACAAATTGTTGAAGAACGTGGAATCTGGCTCCCTGCCTGGATCAGCAATGAGATCATCAGGACAAGAATGAGGCCAAATCAGCCACTCTGGCTTAGTAAGTTGCCCCGGAACTTGGCCTGGGATGGCTTTGGTGTCAGGGTAAAGCAACTGCTTCCTGATGGTCTGCGGCCACACCCGCAAGTGCTCCAGCAGGCTGCACTCCCTCCAGGATCCACTTGGAGACAGACCACCTGCGCTGAGGCTCCTGAGCCAGGAAAACAGCTCGGTCTGCACAGGTGGAGCCTTTCACATGCTTGGGTAAATCTCATTTGTAAGTTTAAGAAGCGCTTTGACCGGTTTTCAAGATCTTTGGTGAGTTTGCAACAGTTCTGGACCACTTAAGGACTCATGTCTACCACAACTCAATACGGCAAATGTTTTAGAGAATGCCCAGAAAAGGGCCTATTTGCTGAATTTCTCTCGTGATGCTTTCACTCCACAGGCATGTGCTGTGAGCACCTCTGTGATCCAGGCAGTTCTAGGTTCGGTTCTGGACATACAGCTGGGAACAAAACAGACAGAACTCCCTATCTTCGTGAGTTTCCACTCTGGCTGCATGCCTGGTCCACTTTTCACACGACCCAAACCCTTCAGCAGGCATTAGGGCTGTGACAGGAATGTCACAGAGCTCCTGGGGTAGGGAACCCAGCAGACACACCTTTTAGAAATACCTCCTCAAGCGCCACTGTTCAAAGTGTGGTCTGTGAGCCACCAGCACCAGCACCGCCAGGGAGCATGATAGAAATGCAGAATCTTGTCTGAGTGATTCCCAGGGCCCAGCAAAGGGACCAAATTTCCAGGCCAGCGACATTGGATGCCTTCCCTCTGCTTCTGGGAGCTGTGGGTTGGCAATGAGGTGGGATAGAGACCCATCCCAGCCTGAGGCTCACTCCAGAGACTGGGGCTTGGGGAGGAGGTGCATTGGTTAATAGAGTTGAAGTTTCTGATCTTAAACTTTCCACTGAATATTCTTCTCCCAGAGCCTCAAAAACAAGGCTCCCCAAAATACGGACTTATTTTCCACTCCACTTTCGTTGGCCTAGCAGCTGCCAAGAACAAAGGCTGCGTCTCCCGTTTCCTGGCAAACAAATGCAGTATTGCCTCGCAAACTGATTGCTTCTCTGGTATGGCTAGGGGGGTTGGCAGTTGGGACTGGGGGGCTGAATACCTTAGCAGCTTCTACAATGATGGTAACATTTCGCGTCAACAGCAGTTCACCTAGTGAGAGCTGAGACTGTGGGTCTGAGTGAAGCTGAGGGCAGAGGAAACCCCGCGGGTGGGGAGTACTTTGTCCCTTTAGGAGCTGGCAGGCTTTGATTACGCACACACCCATCCAGAGGTGCCCACAAGTGTATTTGGGGAGAAGCTTTGAGAACAAGTGGAGAAGTGGCTATCCTTAATTTAAAAAAAGAAAGAATGAAGAAGAAAAAAATACAGAATCTCAGACTCCTCCCAAGACCCTATGAATCAGAAACCCCTCAGCGAGCCCCTCAGGCGGCCCGTGTGGCTGGAGATTGGAAAAGCGCCGCTGCAGAACGCTGAGCCCCACAGGTCGCCCATCAACACAAGTGAGCGGAAGGGTTAAACGAGTTTGAGAAAGTACATCCTGTCTCTCCCTCACAGACTCTGCTGGCATGTGAAAGATGAAGATGTCCTCCGAAAAGAAACTTGCTTAAAATGCCAGTGCTTTTCACACTCACCGGACAGCTCAACAGTGACTCAACACCGCAACGAGCGTCGGGCGAAACGCGCCTTGGGAAAAACCGTGCCGGCCCCTGGCGGCCGCGTTTTCCACTTCCTTGGCGTGAAAAATCCTTGATGGAATGAGCCCATGGCATAATATCTGGCAGCTTTTTTGTGGCATAAACTGGAATTAGGCCCACTTCCCAGCTGGGCTCCGAGCAAAGGTCTCCGTTCTGGGAGGCAGGGGGATGGAGGGGACCTTTCCTTCGTGTCCTTCTGGGTTGGTCTCTGCCCATGGCTGCATCTGTGGCAGTGTTCACGGTGCAACAAAGACGCTGAATCTCAGCAAATACTGGCCACACGAGAGAGAATTCTTCACGATGATTAAAATTGTGGTTAACTTGTGAGAATATACATAGGAAACACTACATTCTAGAAGGATGTCATTTGGAGAGATTCAGAAGCCTATATATGCATTACTTACTTGTCATTTGGGGAATTCAAGAAGGTCCTGGGCCAAATATGCTCCCCGGGCATCTGTGATGATGGATAATGATAGCTAACATTTATTGAGAGTTTCTTATATGCCAAGTACTGTCCTAATGCGTAATTTTCTTGCAACAACAATATGAGGAAAGTAGTGTAATCATTTTATGCATGAGAAAACTGAGGGACAGTTCAGTCCCTCTTGTGTTGAACGTGACTTCTGAGATCTAGGTGACAGGTAGAGACCAAACCAGCCATGTGATGGGGTGGTCACTGGGTCCCCTCGGCCCCCCAGCAAGCTCCCCGAGAGCTAGGAGCCTTGCTGAGAGCCCCAGGTGGATGGTGGGCATGACTCAAATCTGTGCCTCAGCAAAACGTACAGCTACTGCGCCACAGGCCGATTCCTTCTGGAATAGTGTAAACAAAGAAATGCGAATGTCCCTTGGGAAAATCTCTCTCCTGTCCCCAGTTTGAAGGTGACACTTCAGGTGTGAGCAGCACTGAGTGGACAGGTGGAGGAACTTCGTGGTGAGCCCAAGGCTGGGAGCGAGGCCTGGTTTGCCTGAGAGTCTGCATTTCTGTCCTGCTCCCAGGCGCTGCTGCTGCTGCTGCTGCTGCTGCTGCTGGGCTGTCCTGAAAGGCAGGATGTGGCTGGTGCTGCCAAGCAAAACTAACCTTGAACTTGCAAGACCTGGGCTCTAGTCCAAGCTCTGGCCCCCAGCTGCTGCGTAGTCTCTGGCAAGCCTCTCCCTTGGGCCCCTGTCTCTCCTTTCCCTGCCCCCACACAAGACTGCTGAAGGCTTCTCACCTAGTTTGTGGGACGGTCCCTGGTACCTGGTTTCAACTCAGACTGCCTCTCAAGAAGTCCTTTCCTGAACTCCCTATGGCGGTGGCTGCTCCAGGCTGGCACACATGAGAGCTGGCCTAACCCCCCTCTCGGGGACGCACAGACCTGGTGCCTCCACATCACGCAGAGAGAACCTCAGCAGTGAGGATAAAGGCCCTGCTGTGCATGTGGTCAGACAAAACCCAGGGATAAACTGTCTCTGCTTCTTGAGATGACACTTAGAGGTCCAGGGGACCTACAGGCAAGTCACTCAGTTTGTGCTGGGCCGTGGCATAGGGCGGTGGTAATGGAGTCATCCAGGCATATAGTCTCGAGTGTGAGACTACAGTGTTAGCTGTGTGATCCAGGGCAAGTGACTTAATCTCTCTGAGCTTCAGAATGCCCATCTGTAAGTGGGCATGAGTAACAAGTACCTACGTCCTGGGGCTGCTGGGAGGCACTGGGACACAATCAGTGCTTTGGAAAAGAAAGTGGCTGTGATTGCGGTTACATTCGTGCCTCAGTAGTCGTGTTAGTTCATTCCGACCAGTGGCGAGCAAGCGGTGGTTGATGGAGCATTTTCTCTTGCAGGGTGAAATTGTGACTAACACAAGTTCTAGCAAGTGCAACGAGAAGAGAGGGGATTCTGGGGTAAACCATAATAGAATATTTTTTAAATTTGCCTTTTAAAAACATCGGCAAATTGCTAAATGGAATTAAAAAAGATGTTTTTCTCTCCCTACAAAATTAATGTTTTGTGTGAGGTTGGAAACATGATAATAAAAAATTAACAAACAGAAATCAAGGGCTTCTGAACATCCAAGGGCTCCTCCCGTGTCCCGCGGCCCTCCTCCCTCGCCCTCCTGGCAGCAGCGCCAGGCAGGTCTGCACCTCCCCGGCAGCAATGCCCGTTCTTCCAGGAGCTGGCCTGAAGCCCTCTTGATGCATGTTATCTTTTTGCCCAAGAGATCTAGGCCAAACAGGGAACAACCTTCGGTTTCATCATCAACTTCCAGGTTGCCTCCTGCCCTTAATGCCGAACTGGAGAAGCAGGACCCCAAGGACCCCAAGACAGGGGCTTGGAGTGGCAGGTCAAAGATTCAGCCCCTCCTGTGGCTTCCAGGAGGCCTGGGACAACATCGGTAGGTTCCTGCTAAGCGCACGCCCATGGGTGTGTTGATCTTCCCACACGACTAGGTAAGGGACTGGCTCACAGCCACACAGTGGCTGAGATGAAGGAGTGGCTAAACCAAATGAGCAGTCGGTGTTTGCCTTCCCATCTAATAGTGCTGCTGTCTGAGCAATATTTGGGACAGAAAAAAAAAAAAGCGTAACTCCTGGAACATGCCAGTAAAGGCAGGGTATGGTGTGATTAAGAACAGGCTATTGAGCCAGACTGAGTTAAACCAGGCTCCGTTACTTCCCAGCTGTGTGACCTCGGGGAAATCGTTCACCCTCTCTGTGCACCAGTTTCCTCATCTGTGAAATGGAAAATAATCATACTTCTACCTCATAGGACTGATTTCAGGATTTAAATGAGTTGATAAATACCAAGCAATTATAATACTACCTGGCACATATATTGTACAAATATTTGATGCTATAATTGTTTTTATTGAATTAAGTACCAGGAAGGTAGGACTTTTTGTCTGTTTTGCTTCCTGGCCTTTTTCATAGTAGTACATGGCACTTACTAGAAGCTCTATAAATATTTATTGATAATATTCATTCATGTGCAATAATATTCATTTCTGTAAATGAATATTCTTATTGCAATCAGAAAACGGTCCTGTGTAATGCAGTCATTATTTATTTTGGCCAGCAGAGAGCAGCAAATAGCTGTGACTGACACTAATTCTGGGCAAGGGAGGTTTCTTTTTTTTTTAAGTACATTTTATTGATTATGCTATTACAGTTGCCCCATTTTTTTCCTCCCCTTTTTCCCCCTCTGCCTTGCACCACCCCTCCCTCCAGCACTCTCCCCCCTTAGTTCATGTCCATGGGTCGTACAGCCAAGTTCTTCGGCTTCCCCATTCCTGTACCATTCTTAACCTCCCCCTGTTTATTTTGTACCTAAAAATTATGCTTCTTATTCCCTGCACCTTTTCCCCCATTCTCCCCCCACCACCTCCTCACTGATAACCTCCATGTGATCTCCATTTCTGTGCTTCTGTTCCTGTTCTAGTTGTTTGCTTAGTTTGTTTTTGTTTTTTAGGTTCAGTTGATAGTTGTGAGTTTGTTGTCATTGTACTGTTCATAGTTTTGATATTCTTCTATTTCTTAGATAAGTCCCTTTAATATATCATATAATAAGGGCTTGGTGATGAAGAACTCCTTTAACTTGAGCTTATCAAGTTAAGCTCTTTAACTTGGGAAGCACTTTATCTGCCCTTCCATTCTAAATGAGAGCTTTGCTGAATAGAGTAATCTTGGATGTAGGTCCTTGCCTTTCATGACTTTGTATACTTCTTTCCAGCCCCTTCTTCCCTGTAAGCTTTCTTTTGAGAAATCAACTGATAGTCTTATGGGGACTCATTTGTAGATAACTCTCTCCTTTTCTCTTGCTGCTTTTAAGATTCTGTCCTTATCTTTAATCTTGGATAATTTAACTAGGCTGTGTCTTGGTGTGTTTCTCCTTGGGTCCAACTTCTTTGGGAGTCTCTGAGCTTCCTGGACTTGCATGGCTCTTTCCTTCACCAGGTTGCGGAAGTTTTCCTTCATTATTTTTTCAAATAAGTTTCAGTTTCTTCTTCTTCCTCTTCTCCTTCTGGCATCCCTATGTTTTGAATATTTAAAGTTGTCCCAGGCATTCCTAAGCCTCTCCTCATTTTTTGAATTCATGTTTCTTCATTCTGTTCCAGTTGAATGTTTATTTCTTCCTTCTTGTCCAAATTGTTGATTTGAGTCCCAGGGCCCTTCCTTTCATGGTTGGTTCCCTGCATCTTTATTTCACTTCATATTGCCTTCACTTCTTCCTCTATTTTGCATCTGTACTCAATCATTTCTGTGGGCATCTGATTTCCAGTGTTTTGAACTCTGCATCTGAGTGATAGGTGAGCTAGCTCCTTGTCACTTAGTTCTTTTTCTGGATTTTTGATCTGTTCTTTCATTTGGGCCATATTTCTTTGTCTCGGTGCACCTGTTACATTGTAAGGGGCAGAGCCCTAGGTATTCACCAGGGTGGGGTAACCCTTGTCATTGTGTTGTGGGGCTGTATGTGCGGGAGGGGTTAGAGAAGATACAATGCCACTTGCTTGGCTGTTGTGCCACTTTCAGTCGCTTCCCTCGCTACCCACAATCGAATTAGGCCCTTCAGTGTTGATTCCAAGGTGGGTAGATTTGTGTATGTTCTAGGATCCTGTGAGTCCCTCCAATGGACTCTCCTGTGAGACTGGGAGTGTCTCCCACTGCCACAACCCTGCAGGTTTTTACAGCCATAAGTTTCAAGGCTTTATTTCTCCGCACCGGAACCCTGGGTTGTGGAATCTGTCTCTCTCCCTAGTTTTCCCTCCTGGTTTATCTGAATGCAAATGTGGGACGGCCTGGTCTTCCAGACTGCGCTTGGGCAAGGGAAGTTTCAAGTGTTAACTTTGAAGACTAACGCATGGTGGGAGCCAGCTAGTGCGGTGAAGGTTTGCCATCCGACCTGTATGAGTGGCCCCTGCCCCTCCCACTCACCTCGGTGCAGGTCAGAATGATTGGCAGAAATTCTAATTCACAACAACAAAACTTAATTCAATATTTTCTCACAGACCCTATTTATTTTCAGTTTCCTTGCTCCCTTCCTTTCTTCCTCCCTTCCTTCTTTCTCTCTTTCTCCAATGCCTGTTTCTCTTTCACAGACACTCTTAGTCCTCTAGATCAAGCTAGTATATTGTGCACACTCCTAAATTTTATCTGTACAAATGCAGCTTGTATTCCAAACCATGAAGTGCATATCCTTCTTCAGTATTCTTCCCCAACTACTAACGAGGCTAAATGTGGTATAATCAAAAGAACATCTGATTTGATCAAACTAGACCTGGAGAGGCTTGATAACTTGGCTCAGGACACACAGCAATTAGTTGTAGAGTTAAAGCACTAGCCAGGCCCTTTGGCTCTGTCCATCCCACCAGGTCATCAGTTGCTTCCCTTTTTATCCACAGAAAAGGCTCAAGTGGTTCCCTTGTATTGATCCAATCAATGTCGCCACCAGCTTCTGGCCCCAGAAGCTGTTTCTCCTGGCTCTGGCACAGAGGAGCAGACTGCTTCTCAGAGCAACTTCCTGAGGGGTCCAGGTGGTACATTTCCTCGACATGGACAGGACCCACACTGACAAAACCATAGGTGTGTTCTCTGGGAGCCTTGGGTGACCTCTGAGTAGCGGGGCCCAGAAGCTCCGCTTCTCTCTGGCAACCTCTCACACAGCTATCGGCTGGAATGGTTCCCCGCATCTGCCCCACTGCAGCTGCGCAGTCTCGGTTCAGGCGTGGCCTGCTGCCACGGCCTCTCTAAGTGGCTTAAGATCCAATCTTTTTCAACTATTATCCAAAAAGTCATGCTGGGGTTACTATTTGGAAAACAATATTTAATTGACATTCTTACTGAAAACTACTATGAATTGATGAATTAAAGAAAACTAAAATAGAAAAATGCAAAACCTAGAAAAAATATGGGTGACTTATTCTATTATCTTAGATTAGGAAGTTTCCCCTAAGCATTACAGCAAAGATAGAAACTCAAAGAAAATGAATTACAGATTTGACCGCATAAAATTAAAAAGCCTTATATCCCAGGAAACATCAAAAACAAATTAAAAGCAAGCAAGACAAAGGATAAATGTCCTAAGTCAAAATATTAGAGGAAAGCAGGTGAAGATAATTAACTGACAACTTAAAAATATAAACTTACAGGAATGTGGAACTTGTTCAATGTCACTGGTCAAGAAATAAATGCAAAATTTAACTTTTTTTTTTGGCTATTGAAGTGGCAAATAAAACTCACAGTGTCAGTGAGGATACAAAGTCACGGGTCTCCTGATTCTGCTGGTGGCATGTTTCCGGAGGGCACTTTAAGCTTACAGGTGTCCATGGTAAATATTCTTTTTCCACAGCCTTCCTTGCTGTCACTGTATTTATTTATTATCTGTTGTCCATCCGCACCTTTCCCTGCCAAATCAGCATACGCCCTGATAACAGGGACGTTGCTTACTGACCCCTCACAGGTGCCCAGCACAGTGCCTGGCCCATAATAAGGTCCTCAACATACATTTAGAGAGTGAATAATTGAACTTTGGCCCTGGTGACTCTACTCTTAGGAACTGACCCTAAGGCAACAATCAGAAATCTACAAAAACATTTATATCCAAGATGGTCATTTCAGCATTTGACATAATAGACAAACTTTGCAAATCATTTAAAGGTCCAACGTGGATTAATGAAGAAATTATGATATATGTTGTCGGTGATAGAATAGCATTGAATGATTTTCTAGATATAGTGTTGTTTTTATTTTCAAGGTTTTTATTTATTTATTTTTAGAGAGGGGAAGGGAGGGAGAAAGAGAGGGATAGAAACATCAATGTGTGGTTGCTCCTCATGTGACCCCTACTGGGGACCTGGTCCGCAATGTGCCCTGACTGGGAATCAAACCAGCAACCCTTTGGTTCGCAGGCCTATGCTCAATCCACTGAGCCACACCAACCAGGGCTATATATAGTGTTATTATGAAGAGAACAAGCTACATATGCTGTTTTCTAGAGAATTTCTGAAGACATTTTCCAGAAAATCTCTGCATATAATACTGTCCTGTAACAGAGTTCAGCCAGGGCTCCCCCCAAAAAGGATCTAGAATGGGATCTAGGACTTGGGATGTCTAGGGAATATAGAAAAATAGGATAGCCCCACCACCCAAGGCGGGCCAGCATGGGGGATGGGACACAAGGAGCAGGGCCATTGAGAGTTATTTTGCATATCAACAGCTGGCCAGCTATATACCTAGTATGCAAAAATAGTTATCTTGCATATCAATAGCAGGTAGCTAGGGAGTTGGGCGTGTCTTTGACCTGTGATGTAGCTGGGAGGCAGCTCCCCCTGCTTACAGCGCCTGTGTGAGAGCTTGGAGATGCTTTGCTCCACACCCCAGGGCCACGCCTGCTCAGACTTACCAAGGCAGCCAAGAAAGGCTGAAAACAATTTGCAGGCGTGCTGGCAGGGGTAGCCAATTGTGGAACGTGTTGGAAATGCGGTTACAGAGGAAGACTCACATCAGGATTTAAACTCAGGTGTGGCAGCCATGCTTCTCTCCTAACCACGCAGTTTTGGGGACTCCCTTGACCATGTGGCTTAGGAAACAGGAAAGCAAGATGTAGCAACCACGTAGGGCTCTCTCTTAGCGGTTTGAAAGAATGCAGGACAATGCAGGACTGTGAGGAAAGACAATGCGAGACCATGTGGGAAGGAAAGGGGTTAAAGGACTCTCTCCGGTGGGCCATAAGAAGGTGCCACGTGGTTTTGGATTAAGAACTGGAGATCGTGGCAGCAACATAGCTGATGGTTCTTGGAACCATGGGAGGCCTGCCAGCTAAGGATGGATTACTGGCAGGAAACGGGAGTCTAGCCAAGCTACGGACTTCTAGCTTTTCCTGATATACAGTACCCCTGACTGGCCTGGTTGGGCAAAGCGGGGAAGGAAGGACTGTGTGTGTTTGTGGGTGTTTTAAGGGACTTTAGTATTTTAATGGTAATATTCTGTCATTACCTTACACCTGTATAATATTGGAATAAATAGTTCCTTTCCTTTTAAACAAACTCTGGCAATAAGAGCCACAATTCCTAAGGGCAGTGAGCAGGGAGAACCTAGTACAGAGGGGCCCCGGGGGGAGGAGTGTCCATTCAGTAACAGTATCTTATCCCCCGCCACAGGTCCATTCTGTAACAATCCTAGCTTATATATAGTTACACCAACACTGCTCAGCAGCACATCCGGTCTGACTCGGCACTCCGTACGGCTCAAGGACATCATTACCACATAACCTTCTTTATCATTCTTAGAATGAAGGCTGGGGAGCACTTCCGAATTCACCTAGCTCGAGTGGGTGGGAGTGAAGCTGCCCTGAGGGCCCCAGAGTAAAGACACATGCAGAGCCAGGACCAGAATTCACTAAAAGGCAGCGATTACCATGGAGCAACTACCAATTTCCCAAATTCCAAGGTCTGACTTTTGGTCTGAAGGTTTGCTCAGTGATAGCTGTCATTCTGCCTTTGGCCAGAAGAGGGCAGACATTGGCCATGGATGGAGATGGAGAGAGAGCAGGGTTTTTGGGGTTTTTTTTTTTTTTAGGCTGGAAAAACATCTCCCAATAAGGTCATTCTCCTCTAATGTGAGTTGGAGCTCAAAACAAAACTCTTGACTCTTCTGCTGCAAACATGCTACTTAAACGAGTGAGGTTCGAGGACTGCAGTTCTTGTCTTAGTTTTAACTTTGTCACTGCACCTCTCCGAGTCTCATTCTTTACTGTATGAAGTGGGATCCCTACTCTGTGACTATGACGTGACATTATGGGAAAATATAGAAATGATAAAGTTCCGTATTACAAAAAAAAACATGCACAGAAAAAGGAGTTTAACAGCAACACTGTGTGTGCACGTAGGTGCCTGTGTGTGCGTTTGTGTAGGAAGGAGAGAGCTGGCCTAAGGGGGTCCAGGCCGTGGTAGGCTTTTCTGGTCTCTTGTGAATATATATGTGCAAATCTCGAGCACTTAAAACCAGACCATTTTGCACTTGAAAAACTTTAACTACCTCTACTTATATTTCAAACTGTGCTTATTTTAAAAGTTAAAGAAGTGCTTTATCCGTCAACTGTATGATAAAAGAGTGAAATACCACAGGAACACATGTGAAGCCCTAGGATTAAGTTGAAAAATATTCCTGAAAATAATGGAAGGTTTTCATGATAATCATTTTAAAGCTCTAAGTGTTTGAGGGGTTACATATTTGGTCACAGAAGCAAAAAAATATAAGATGTGGATATTTCTTAAAATACAGCTTCATTTCCTGGGATGTGGAGCCCTAGTAGAAGCGTGATTTTCACACGAGTGTGTAGCAGCCGGAACAAACCTACAGTCTGAATGTCATATTTTGGAGCAATGAAGCTATAATGCAGCTGACAGGCCAGCAGTCATGAGAGAACCGCCTGGAAACCACACTAGAAGAGGGGTTGAGGAACTGAGCCTGGAGACCCGTGGTGAGCCTGGAGAAGAGCAGCCCTGAGTGGGACAGGACCTGCAGGAAGAAGTTCAGTCAAAACAAAAAGGTCAAAGTCACCAAGGCAAGTCTGATTTTAATACTGAAGGACCTTCTCAGCAACCAAAGCTGAAGGTATCATCAGAGAGTCAGGAGGCTCCAGATACTTCGACGGTTCAAGGAGTGCCTGGAAGACCCCTCTGAGGTCAGGTGAAAATGCACTAAGTGATCTCAGAAACCAAGCTGTCCCTATGCAATGAAATCAGTCATATATCAAAATGCGATGGGTGAGAGCAAGCTTGCGGCTGTCAGAATGGTTCCTGTAGCACCACAGGATGAAAGGACCTTGAGATACGGGGACAAAGGTACTGTCACAAAAAGTCAGACTGCACCGGCAAGGTAAGACATATGAGTGGCACTAACATATCCTGATGATGAATGTCAGAGAAAGAAGTACGGCCTGCTTGAATCAAAAAAAAAAAAAAAGAAGAAGAAGAAGAAGAGGGTCCCAAAGAATATCTGGGGGAAGAAAAGAAGGGGGTCCCAAAGACATTTTGTGTCCACAGCAGTCACAAGTCACACAGAGACTGGCATTAGTGACATGCGTTCACTCCCTCCCTCAACAAAGGTCCTTAACAAAGGCTTTTTCTCACCTTGTGAAGAGTTTCTTTAATTTTCCACTGATTGAAAGTGGTTGTGTTCAACCTGCATTCTTGAAACTGAGAGCTTCAATAGAACTCCCACCTCCTTTTCGTGTTCATGGAGAAGACTGAACATGCAGAGGGACAGGCTGCAATCTCACTCCTTTGACCTCAAATTTCTCCTCCAACAGCTATCTGTTATTTCTCTCTCATCTCAGGATGAAAGAAGTGTCCCAAAACTCTTTCAAAATGAACACATCAGCTCATGTCCTTGACCCCAAATCCCTAATCTCTTCCTTGGGGCATCTTCCTCGGGGCTTATGCTAACTCATCATCAGTTTGACCTCTTGGCTGGCTCTCACCCCTCAGGGTCATCAACTCAGTCCAGTTCTCTCCCCAAACTTAGAGACACAGCTTTCCCTCTACTCTGGCTCCTCCGGGAACCACAACCCTGCCTCCCATTGACCACCCATTGACTGTGCCGCCTCTGAGTTCTGCCCTTGCCACCTGAGCAGGTCACATCCAAACCTCCAAGTCCAACAGGCTCTATATTCAACCCTTAAATACTGCCGAATCTCTCAGGACACCTACCATTTTCCCCATGAATCTGATCTTTCTTCGGCTTCTTTAACACATTTTTCTGAGTAATCTACCTCATTTTCTTCCTGTCACCTACCGAATGCAGCTGTGCCGAGTTCACAGCTCCTGTTATCTTCCCTGAGGCTCCGATGCTCCGCCCAGCTGTCCTTCTCACTCGCAATGACAATGGCCACCAAACCTCCTGCTCTGAGTGGTCTGCTCAGTCTCTCATTTCTAATTGTTAGCTTGTCAATTCAGCCAGAGGATGGCTTTTAAAACCCAGCCCAGGCAAATCCAAACCTATCATCTTGCTCATTGTGGTAGATCTTTACTGATTGTTTGCCCAGGCCTAAATGGATTCTCCGCTCTTTGGAAACTGACCCCAGTCCGCAGGATACGCTGCTGAAAGCCACTTGACTTCTTTATCACAGTTGATTGGCAAGCACAAGGATAGGTACCTGCCTGAGACTGAGCTGCTCACAAAGATTTCTCCTAGCCTTGAAGTGAGCAAGATCGACTTGGGCTAACTAGAAATGGTACTGTGCAGGGGAAAGGTCCATTTGAATCCTGGTGCTGGGGTCCCTTAGAACTGTCCCAGTTCCTAGTCGTTCTGGTTAATTCAACTGTTCCATGGATTCATGAGAAACTCCAGAAAAATTCTAGTGAAGTCCCTCTTTTGGCTAAGCTTCCTTGAGTCGGCTTTTGCTGCTTATAGACCTTGAAGCAACAGAACCACCTACACCTCCCCAGGAGTCTCTCTGATTCTGGAAGGAGCCTGCCCTTCCCTTACCCAGCGAGGCTTGAAACTTGACTTTGCCCTGGCTTTTCCTGAGGCCCACATTCAGAATTCTCAAACCTGGCCAGTTTTTTCTCCACAATGATTCCCCTCCTCTTTAAGTCCTCAATCATTGCCCTAGTTCACTTGTCCAGCCCCCACATGCTGCAGTGGTAATTCAGATCATACCATTTCTCTGTCTAAACCCTAAGACTAAGTCTTATGGCTCTTGATGTCACATAAGTACCCTTCTCATTCTGCCTCACAGATGCTTGGGGCTTATTTCCTGCTGTTTCCATTCCTGTGTGCCAGTCAGTCCTGATGAGCAGACTTGTCTAAATATTCTCTCTTCTTCACTTCCTCTGTGATTTCTGTACTTCTGTTCCCTTTGCCCTTTGGCCCTGGTGGACTCTTACTTCTTCTTAAGGCCTATGTCAGGCCCTTTCCCCATTTCCTCAGGAGAATCTCTCCCTCCACCCTCCGGGGTAAGAGATCACTTGCCACGTATTAAGTTTATCTCCCTTTCCAGACTGCAGGGCACAAGCTACCCTTAATTCCTGGCATGATAGTGGTTGATCAGAAGTGGGTGTTGAGTGGGTCAGTTCATACACCATCAGATGTTCACCAGGATCGTAAAAGGTCTGAGAGAACAGACAAAGCCAAAGAATTTCCTTCTGCCCCTGCTTACTGTGCTTTTAGCTAAGATGGGGTGAGGACCAGTGTGGACAGTGAGTGGGTGAGTTAAACGGACCATAACCCAGACCTCCAGATGGCAGTGTCTAAAAACCAGGACACTCCTGAAATTGTTTTTGATTCCAGGAAGAACATATTCATATTGCTTCAACATTTAAAATTCATTTCCATATACATTAACTGATTTAATTGGCACTGTTACCCCACCACGCAGTTAAAGTTTATGAATGCCAGTTTGCAGGTGAGGAAATGTTATGTGAGAAACTCAGTTCTTCTTGCCGATGCAGTAAAGAATTACAGATCAGCAAGCCTATTAGCATGCGTGCAGGGTTTATTGGTGATATGATCTCATGGAAGAGAATGGGCCTTGCTGAGGAGGGGAGAAAGGCAAGAGCAAGGTGGCAGGAGCATCAGGTCCTTTCTCCTGAGGACTTATATAGTTGTCCGGATGGGGTGAAGAAATTACATGTTGCTTGACAGGTAATATGTGGGCCCTTTCCAGCCTTTCAGTCCTTGGGATGAAAGCACAGTTTCAAAGGCTTTCTTTCCCAGATAGTGGAAACAATACAGAGCATTTCAAGGACTGCCCTCCTCCCATGATAACAAGTTATTTCCTATGATGTTGGAACACCTGGCAATATCACCGGACCAGGCTCAGGGTGGCTGAGTTAGTGAGTGAGACATGTCTCCCTCCTCCTCCCTGCCTTGGTTTAGTATCTATTCTACCTAACATTCTCTGACTCAAGCATTTGCAACCCAAATCTTTGGAGTTTTTTGGGTGACGACCACTCTGGTTGCTTCCTGTTGTAAAAGGGACATTGAGCCTTTTTGGGTTTCATCTGCTTGCTAACTACGGGTCAGAGGAGGTGGAGGGAAGTGCCTTCCATTGGCCCATGGTGGAAGTCTGGAGCCTCCAGTCCTGGAGGTCGATGGTTGCTCATGACAATCATTTGTAGCTTTATAGCCTCTGTTCTAGAACAGATAAATTTAGTAAGTTGATTAACATGGGTCCAAATAGTAATATTATTAGTATAATTAATAATGGTGTTGCAAAGGGAAGAAGACATAAGCCATGAATGAGTCCCAAAAAGATGTTGACATTTTGATCCTAGATGTGGTTTCTAGGATGTATTGGATGTTTTGTTGGACTTGTCCTGATTTGTTAACTTAGAAACAACACTCTTCCTTGAAGTATAAACATGTTCCTCCCGCTGAGGCTGTGAGGAGGTCTGATGCCCTTCAATTTTGGGGAGCAACTACAGCTAATGAGTCCAGTTGTTCTTCGAGTGGGGCAAGCATTTCCCCTGTTTTCATGAATGATTCAGCCATTTCCAGTGGTAGACAGTGGTGGATTCCTAATGAAGCTGCCCCCTGCCACTGCTCCTGTGGCAGAGCGGACCGTAATAATTGATGTTAGAGGAATAAGGGCATCCAGCCCTTTAGAAAAGATGTCCTTGTCCTCCTAACGGGAATGGGAGGGAGGCATTTTCCCAATCTATGGAGACATGAGAAAGAATACACCCAAAGGGCCAGATTCCCCTCCATTGTGGAGGAAGGTCCAGTATGCCTAGAACCCACAGATTCAATGGACTCCTGTCAAAGGGGGTATTTCTGCCAGCAAAGCATATCTGCCAGCTTAATTGGATGGGTTTCTACAGAGACATAGCGGCC
This sequence comes from Micronycteris hirsuta, assembly GCA_004026765.1. Lineage (NCBI taxonomy): Eukaryota > Metazoa > Chordata > Mammalia > Chiroptera > Phyllostomidae > Micronycteris > Micronycteris hirsuta. The sequence continues at coordinate 110,091 of PVJI01002721.1, read as the reverse complement.
ATTGACTAGTTGTTTGGTTCTTGGGTATTTAGTACCCAACCACTGTAATCCTTGTGCTGCCTGTGAGGCTGCAACCAGGGGGTCTATGATGGGCTTGTGGAAACTTGTGCTATTTATAAATTCAGTAAAGATAGAGCCCCTCTTCAGTCCACAATGCCTGGCGACTCGAGAGCTGCAGACCACAGTGACACAGTCCTCTCTTTCCTGTGGTAGGGATTCATTAACTTGATAGGATGGCTTGCCTTGGCAGTAAGCTATTTTTGCTAAGTTTTTGTCTAAAGGTGGGATAGGAACACCTGGCTTTGGAAAGCAGGTATGCATGAAATTTGTTTTGTCCCTCAGATTAGGAATTCCTCCAGAAATACAGGGTATTGCAGTGAAGAAAATTCCACAAGTAATGTTTGTGAGTGGGGGACCTGGGATTAGAAAATTTGGTCGGAATTGGCTATCAGCAAACCTTCCCACAGGAGGGCCTCCTGGAGCATTACTGACACTGCAGAAGGGATAGCCAACTGAAGATGCTTTATTACTGTATTTTGCCATGTATAATGCACACCCGCATTTTTGGACCAAACTTTCAAGAAAAAAAATCTTTTGTTTTAATTTTTAAATTCAATTTGTTTTTTATTTATAATTAGATACTTGTTTTTTTGTATTATAAAGGAATTTTAGCATTTATTTTTGAACATATTATGGTATAAGAAATTTTATGTAACAAATAATTACAAAACACAAGAACAGATACAAGGTACAAGGAGTTTTATGTACCATACCACCCATCTACAATGTGCACACCTATTTTTCCCTCAAAAATTTGGGCCAAAAAAGTGTGCATTATATATAGTAATGAGAATACAGAGGTCCTCTAGGGGAGCATTGACTGCTAGTGGAGAAAATCTTGGGCAACAGTTTAGCAAGGTTCTGAGTAGCTGTGATGCCCTGTGGGCTGGAATGTACAGTTTTTTTGTCTAGGGTAATGGAAACGTTTCCTCGCTCTTCTGGTGCCAATGGCTGAACACAGCCTTAGCCATGGGTAGAAAGACAAAGCCAACAGAAAAGATTTAATTTTAAAGATTGGGTCATATGATTGGCTAACTCATAGGCAGTTTTAGGTGGAGATTTAGCATCAGTGCAAGGGGGTAAGGAGTAAAACAGGAAGCTACTTATCAGACTCAAGAATGTCCTTTGGAAAAGGAACTTGAGGTCCCCCACCAGCTCAGAGAAGTATGTGGTGTCATTCTGCTATTCTGGAAGTCGTGAGGGTTTTGTCGGCTCCTTGCATGGTTGGACTTCAGAGTGATGCATCCAACTGAAGATGCCAGGAACTCTGATGGCTGTTGAGGAAGACATAAGAACAGGGAGGGGTCCTTTCCACAAGGGCTGTAGTTGAGAACCTGGTGGACCATCCTTCCAAGCTTTAAGTAAAACCTGGGTTCCCGAGGGATACAATGGGGCAGTGGAATCCTGGCTAGGTTTTTGCTATAGGCTAAAGTCCCAGAGGCCGGCCTGAACCTGAGCCATTGTCTGCGCATGAGTTTCTATGGAGGAAGCCTCTGTGTCCAGCAAGAGCTCTGAACATAGAAAAGGTCAGCCATATAGTACCTCAAAGGGGCTGAAAGCCAAGCAGGCCTTGGGGGCCACCCTGGTCCAAGTAAAGCAACTGGCAAATCTTCCTTCCAGCTAAGAGAGGTTTCTTATGTGATTTTTCTTATAGTAGTTTTTAGAAATTGATTGGCCCTCTCTACCTGCCCCGATGACTGAGGGCGCCAGGCACAGTGGAGTTTGTGGTCTACTGCCAGGGCCTTGGAGGTTGTTTGGACGGTGCTGGAAGTAAAGGCTGCCCTGTTGTCACCTTGAAGTGAGCTGAGAAACCCAAACCTAGGAATAATTTCATGTAGACGCTTCTTAGCTACTGAACCCTCACTTCAGAGCTACTGAAACCTCACTTCCTGAACCCTCTCCGTTCAGCTTGGAAAGGCCTCTATCCAACCCATAAAGGTGTCCACAAAGACTAATAGATATTTGTGTCCTTGTTAGGGGGCATCTGGGTAAAATCTACCTGCCAATCCTCCCCTGGATAGGATCCCTTATGTTGGGCAGACTGGGCCAGCATTGGCATAATGCCCCCTGGGGGTTATTAAGAAGGAAGGTACGATAGGAGGATATTGCTTGATTGATAGCCTTGGACAGCCCCTTTCCTTGAAATGCCCTGTCAATAAGGGTGGCCAGAGATTCCCTTCCCAAGTGAATTGATTCGTGGAAGGACTTAATGATTTACCATTGTATATTTCGGGGTAGAATTAAAATAGTTCCTCAGCTAAGTCATCCGGAAGGGAGAAGTTGAAACCCTTTCTGCGTTGCCTAGGACTGCTCTCCTTCAGTACAGGACGGAGTGGGCAGGGATGAGAGCCCCTACTGTACCTTGGCTGCCAGGAACTCGTACCTCCTGGAGGGCGGCTTGTCTGGCAGTGGTGTCTGCCTTGACGACCTCAGAATCCCCCTTTTGATGTCTTCTACGATGAATGGCCAATATTTGCTGAGGCCTTTGAAGAGCCTTGAGGAGATCTAGGATTCGAGGCCCGTATTTGGTAGGGTGGTCCTTAGTGGTAAGGAAAACCCTCTCCTTCCAGACTGCTGCGTGAGCGTGTAGGACTAAGAAAGCACATTCAGAATCTGTGACAACATTTGCCCTTTTCCCTTCTGCTGGTGGAAGTGCTCGGGTAAGAGCTATTAGTTCTGCTACCTGAGCCAAGGAGTTGGCAGGTGGTGCTCGTGCCTCTGTCTCCCAGTGGAGAGAAACTACTGCGTACCCTGCCTTTCCTTTTTCCTGTAGAACAAAACTGCTGCCCTCTGTGAGCCAGGTAACACCTGGGTTGTCTAGGGGCCGGCTGGGGAGATGAGGGTGAGGGTTAGACATACACGTACAATTTCAGAGCAGGATGGAATGGTAAGTCCTTCACTGAGTTGAAAAGGAGAGTGGCAGGATTTAAGAAGAGAGAGTAATGTTAGGATTTTCTACCAGTGGGGCCTGGTGTTTTAAGAGTCTATTGTCGGAGAGCCAGCAGTGGCCCTTAGCTGCAGGAATTCTGGGACTCGACGACTAGTGTGTGCCTGGATTGGAACCCCGAGTCCGTGTGAAGGCCTTCTCTGAAAGGAGGGTGAAGGCCCCGACAGCTCAGAAACAAGATGGCCACCCATGGGCTGCTAGCCTTTTAGATATGGAGGCCATGGGTTGGTGGGTATTTCCTAATTTTTGGGTGAAGAACCCAAGAGCTATTCCCTCCTTTTCATGTGTATACAGGAGAAAAGGCTTGGAGGGGTTAGGGAGTCCTAGGGCCACAGCCAGAGTGAGCAAGGTCTTAAGCTGATTGAAAGTCTTCTGTTGATTCTGCCCCCATTGTAAAGGGATGGATCTTCCCAGCCCTTAAGGCTATCGTAAAGGGGCTGTGCAATGAAGCCATGATTAGGTATGCAGATTCTGCAATACCCAGGTAAGCTGAAAAAGGACCTCAGCTGTTTCCAAGTGCTGGGTGCAGGAAGCTGAGCGGTGGCCTGGACTCTGTCTGGGGAAAGGCCACGCTTCCCAGGAGTAAGGACCAAGCCTAAATAGTGTACTTCCTGTTTGACTAGCTGAGCCTTAGACTTGGAAACCTTATATCCTCACGTAGCCAAGAAATTTAATGTCTGAGCAGTATGTAAAACAGTTTCTGGTTCGCAAAACAAACAAGTAGATCATCTACATACTGAAGTCATGTCCTGTTCTCTAGCTGTAAGTCAGTCAAGTCCTTGGGCAGAGCCTGACTGAATAAATGGGGCTGTCTCTGAACCCCTGGGGTAGGACAGCCAAAGGTAGTTGTTGGGACTGCCCCTCAGGGATTGTCCATTCAAAGGCAAAAAGAAATTGGTACTTTATGTCCAGTGGGATATGAAAGAATGCTTCCTTTAGGTCTAATACAGTAAACCACGTGGTATCTGCAGGAATTGTCCCCAAGACAGCGTATGGGTTGGGGACAGCAGGGGACAGCAGAACCAGTGCTTCATTAATGATTCTCAAATCTTGGACTGATCTATAGGAGTCGTCCTTTTTCCCAGACCACTGATATAGGAGGGTTACAAGGGGAACTTGTGGATTTAAGCAGCCCGTGAGAAAGGAATTCAGAAATTATAGGCAGAAGCCCAGCCTTTGCCTCGGGTCTCAGTGGGTACTGCTTCTTGGTGGGGACACTGTGCAGGACCATATGGCTAATGAAGACTGGCATAGCATTTTTAGCCTGACTGGGAACTCTGGTATCCCAGACAACTGGGTCAATTTGTCTCTCCCACGTGGGGGTACGAGTGTCTACATGGTCTTCAATTTGTGAAACTAACATGTGGAGAGGTGGTCTTAAGGCAGGATTCCCTCCTATAACTATTTTGGTCCCTATCAATTGGAGAAGACCCCTCCCGAGGAGGGGACTTGGCCATTCAGGGACAACATAATGGAATGAGTAAAATAATATCTGTCCCAGAGGCAGCCCAAAGGAGGAGGGAAGTTCTTAGTGGGGGGCTTTCCTGCCACCCCCAGGACAGTGCAGGATTGGGAGGAGAGGCCTCTGGAGAAGGCAATAAGGACAGAGTAGGTGGCCCCTGTGTCTAATAAAAAGGTTATTGTGCTACCTGCCACATCCATGCATGCCCTAGGCTCCTGTCCAGTGACCTCCCTCTTGAGGTGGGGCCTACTGAGGCGGGCAACTTCAGTCCTGAGTTACCATCTGCATGGCGGGGGCCCTTCAGCCTCAGGGACAGAGGGCTGCCCCATGGCCTGTAGTCCTGCACTTGTAGCAGGGTCCTGGAGGAGGCTTTCTACGATTGGGACACTCCTTTGCCCAATGCCCCTTCTCTCGGCACACATGACATTGGTGTCATTTGGAGCAGGCTGTGCAGGGCCTGTAGGATATGGCTTTGAATGTCCCGCAAGCGTGGCTAAAGCTTGGGCGTGACTAGTCTCCATCTGTTTCTCCTTCCCCTGAGCCCTGGCCACCCTTCTCCTGGTTGAGGTTGTAAAAGGCCATGTTGGCTGTGGTCAGTAATTCGTCCAAGGAAACCCCAGGTCCCAGGAGAAGGTTTTGTAGTTTTCTCCTACTGTCAGAAGCTGATTGAGTAAAAAATGTACCCTTTAATATCACTTGTCCCTCATAAGACTCTAAGTCTCGGTTAGTATCTTGATGAGAGCTTCTCTCAGTCTTTCTAGGGAAGTGATACGTTTTCCCTCTGGGCCCTGGTTGACAGCAGACACCTTGGAGTAATTAATGGCCTTTTGGTGGCCAGCCTTGAGTCCAGCCTTAATACAAAGAAGGGGTTTCATTCCCACTTTGGGGAATTGCTACTATAATCCCACCCACGGTCCTTAGGGGGAACCCCTGCTTCTCCTATACTGTATTTCTTGTCAGACAGATGTAAATTGTGAGCAAACTTTCGGGCCTCCTTAATTACTTTTTTATTCAACGTCTGATCCATTTTGTCCCAGAACTACCATTAATCTTTCCAGGTCAGTTCGTGTGCCAGAGTAGGGTGCTGAAAAGCGTCTGTCCGGATTTGTATTTGTCCAGATTGTCCGAGTCATTCCCAGGTCAGCTCTGACTTGCCCGAACTCAACAAGGGAGGAAGGTCTGTGTGTCAGCTGGGGGCCGGATTCTGCTGCCCCTTCTATTAGGGGCGGGAAAAGTAGGGGCCAGCGATTGTGCTGAGGACCCCAGGTATGAGGTAGTGAGGAAGGCTGAGAAAGGGCCTTCTCTAGGGCCTCTGGGGCTGGGACTGGTTCCATGAGCATCTAGGAATTGAAGGATGAATCAGGAAGCGCAGCATTTATAGGACTAAGTGTATAATTTTTGCATAAATCACTATGGCCCCTCAAATAGAAAAAATGCTTGGGTATAAGGAATCTCTGACCATTTCCCAAGACATTTACGAAAGAGACTAAGTTGTAGAATTGTATTACAGTTTAGGGTCCCGTATAGTGGCCAAACTTCCCCATGCCCTAGTTGATATTGGAGCCAACCTGTATTACAAAAAAAGATCAGTCAGTCTTTCTTTAAATTTTGAGGATCAGACTGCAACCAATTAGAAAGCATACAGCTCAACAGGGTACCAGCAGAAATGGACTCCATTCCCTACCTAGAAAAGGGAAAAACACCATGCCTGGTGAGGGGACGTAGGCAGTAGTTGGGGTGCCCGGCCCCTTTCCTAAGGCGTTGAGAAAGAGTTTCGTAGTAGTTTCTTCGTCCTTCTCAGAGCTAAAAAGGCTTAGAGAGGAGTTGAGAGGTTAAACAGAGGCAGCTACTCCCTGGGAGTGAGCTGGGAAGCAGTCTGTTCTGCCCTAAGAGTGCCCCGCCCTGTGCTCTGCTCAGGGTAGAGGCTGAAGAGGGGGGAAAAAACAAAATGAAACAAAGTGGCAGAGATATCAGGCTCAGCCCTCAGGGGTGGCTGGAAAACGGCCTGAGCTGTGTCACCTTTTCCCGTCTGCCTTGGAGAGGCAGGCGCCCCAGTGTTTCAGCAGCCAGTGACGAGTCTTAGTAGTGAGTTAAGGAACCTATTGTTCCCAGGACCTAGTAGTTCTCCCGTCTAGAATTTACAGTGCTCCAAAGACTTATTTCCTTATTTTTCTTTGAGTTCTACAGTCTAGGAGGGGTTGAGATTTCCCCTCTTTGTACCTTTGTTCTGTTAAGGTGGACCCAGTGGGGCCAAGCCCAATGTGAAGCTGAAGTTGAATGCAGGGCTGGGGTGAGGCAGGTAGGAATAGCATCACCCCCTGCCAGGCAGCAGTGATCAAAAGGCGTGGCCTGTAGGAGACTAGATGGCCCTGGCTGGAAAACAAACACAGCAATTACTTTGTAAAGCAGACAGACCTGGGAGTGGTAGCCATGTAAATGGAGTGGCCAGAGAAAGGGGGAGACTTAGGAGTGAGGCAAATTCCAATGAAAAAGGCCTAGTTAGGAGAACAGGACCTGAAAAAGCCAGCACTTTCCCCTACAGGCTAAAATCTTGCTTTCTCCTCTCGAGAACTAAACCTGAGTGGGGAATGCGCCGCAGGGATGGGAGTGTGATTGATTTTACAATGCGCCTCTCGTTGTGTGGACTTCTGTTGTGGCTGGCAGGAAACCTAGTGTTTATGTCCCGGTCCGAATCCCAGCTATCCTTCTCACGGTTGTCTTTCTTTCCATCGAGCACCCTGGTGGCTTTTAAATGCTCCACCCATGCCCGAGGGTGTGACAATTTCTCCAGAGCAAGAGAGCAAGACCTTGACCTGGCAAAAGTAACATTGCCCCTCTTTGCAGCTGCTGCAAGGGGTACTCGGATGCAAACTGAGTTGCTAGAAGCCACCTGGGGAGGAGAGACACTGCGAACTTACGGCAGCCGATGACTTAAACGGGCTTTTCTGTTGGTGAGGTTTGGAGGCAGAAAAGGCTCCGGAACCCAAGCAGTGGGTCAAAGTGCGCTGTTTGTGAGTAGGGCTCCCAAAGGCCATTCATTACCTCTTCGGTCATCCCTAACTCTTCTTTGCCTCGGTTTCCCCCCATCTAACACAGCCACGGGTGGGGTAGGGCGGGGGGCTCGCAGTGCTGGGTGACAAGCCATCCCTTGTTTGGCATGTCCCTGGAGAAATTGAAGTTACTTTAAGTGCTGGGAGTTCCCACTGAGGCCTCTGCACGTGGATCAGGCTGGAGGAAGGACGTGCATCTTTAGTCTTTGGAGCTGGGTGAAACCCAAGCACTCATTTCAGATTTCATTGTTTCTATGCCAGGCCTAGCACGTTTGAATGCCCCACCCCCATAGCACAGCATCTCCTTTATCCCAAAGGTGAGAAAGGCAAGAAAACCTTGCAGGTGAGACCATACTCACTGCGTTCCAAACAGCTGGAGACAAAGGGTGAGATCCAAGTCAGGATCCCAGTCACCGCACCGCTTACTTTACTGGAGAAGCTCAGTTCTTCTTGCTGATGCAGTAAAGAATTACAGATCAGCAAGTCGGTTAGTGTGCGTGCAGGATTTATTGGCGATATGTTCTCATGGAAGAGAATGGGCCTTGCTGAGGTGGGGGAGAAAGGCAAAAGCAAGGGTGGCCAGGGCCAGGGTGGCAAGAGCATCAGGTCCTTTCTTCTGAGGACTTACAGAGTTGGTGGGATGGAGGTGAAGAGGTTACTTATTGATTGATGGGCAAAGGTGGTGCCAGCTTCTCTGAAGGATGTGACTACCCAAACTTAGGTATGTGTGGGGGTCTGTTAGCCCGAATCCTCATTTTGCTCCAGACTCCATTTGTTCCTCTTATTGTAAAACAGATATAGACAGGAGGCAGTTAACTAAAGTTGGGGCAGCTACCCAAAGATATTTGTGGGCTTCTTCCTGTAAGCATTAGGGACTGCCTTGTAAAACAGTGACCAGAGGTAGGCAATTAACCAAAGTTGTTTTATGGGCTTCTTCCTTTGGGCACTTGTGGGCCCTTTCCCGCCCTTCAGGCTTTGGGATGAAAGCACAGTTTCAAAGGCTTTCTTTCCCAGATAGTGGAAATGACACATGGAAGTTCAAGGACTGCCCTCCTCCCGTGATAGCACGGTGTTTCCTGTGACGTTGGAACACCCGGCAATATTACGGGACCGGGCTCCGGACGGCTGAGTTAGTGGGTGAGACATGTGTCCTTCCTCCTCCCTGTCATGGTTTGCTGTCTATCCGACCTAACAGAAACACCCAGTTCAGGTGTCTTCAACAAGCTGACACTTATAAATGATAGACTTTCAACAGGAAACTGCCTTCTAACCTCAGAGCCAGGGTTCTTCTCTCCTCTGCACTGTCTTACCTCTCTGGTGGCAGAGTTAAAATATAATTGAACAGGCTGTTTGTGGGAGTGGGACTAGGGGAGGATGGTGATCTGCTTCTAAAGCATGTAACTTTCCCCCTACCCTTGTTGCCACACACGGCAGCTAGGGAGGCTAACCGCCTAGAACAAAACGTGTTCCCTATTTCCAGAAATAGATACTGCCCCCAAACACTTTGATTTGATGGCAAAATATTTTAATTTCTCATAAAGCTATTTCCCCCACCCACTCCTTGCCCCATAGACTTGACATGGAAAAGAATCTGCACGCGTGTATCCTGGCTGAGCAGGAGGATGACGTGTGCATGTACATACATGAATATACATACAGGTTTATTTAAATGATCTACACTTTTGGAGAGTGTTTGAAGCATCTTATCAAAAGAAAACACATTTGAAGCAAGAGGTTAAAAACACTTTTCAGACCCAACCCACATCCAACAGATTGGTTAGTATTGGATATACAGATTTGGTTTCGAAGCTGAAATGATCCTGGTGTAACAGACCATGAAATTCAGTTATTTTATAGTATGCATAAAAAATAGGGACACATATCTATTGACAACTTAAATATTAACTCAACAGGCTACTTGGTGATATAAATAGGAAAAAAAGTGGTCATGAAGTAGGAGTGAAAAATATGACGCCAGCCTCTCTTGGACTGCAAAGGGTGTTAGAAATCTATCCTAGAATCTAAAACAGGAAAAAGAGTCAAACATTCCACTCCATATAGACCCGGTCTGGCCCAAATTCACCCCCAAGGAGCATTCCCCCAACACATGAGGTTTACTATCCATCTGCTACGGATGTTACTACGTCACTAATTAACAATGAGCACAGAAAGTGTGTCATACCAGAGGTTTCATTATCATACACAATGCATTAGTGGCTGCAGGAATCTTTCCTCCCGGAGCTACGGTCAGAAGGCAAAGTGACGGCATCCGTGCCACTGGTCCAAGAAACCACAGCTAAGAAACACGAGCAGTCAAGCATTTGTGTGCACAGTGAGCTCTCTCTGGCACGCTCCCCACTCTAGTTAGAAGGGCTGGAGTGCGGGGGACAGGCCCAGCCAGGTGCTGCGGCCATCTACTCCTGGGCTTCCTTGCGGCTTAACTTGTAGATCTCGGTGGGTCCGTCCACGTGGGTGATAGTGGTGGTGAGCTGGAGTTCTTCTCCACTGTGGACCCTCAGATCGCCTGAAACAGGGTTTTTGTGGTTAGACGTGTTCAGGGAGGAAGGAGAAGAAAGCTGGCTCATCTCAGTGACCACCGCCCAATGCCTCTCACATTTGGAGCTGACAGAGAAAACCTGGGCGCCGACACCGAGGGCTCACACCAAACCTTTTCACTCAGACTTTGCAGTCATCGCATCCGTTTTTGTCTCCCAGGGAAGGGATATTAACGAGAGATGAGTCAGCTTACTGCTTATGTAATTTGTAGTCATTACTAACATTTAATGAGAATTTACTTGGTGTCTGACGCTATTCTGGATGCTTTATCCTTGGTCGTATTTATCCTCACAGAACCCTCTGAGGTAGCACCCTGATCCTGCCAGCTTTACGGAGGAGGAAAGTGGGGTGCAAGTTAGGGGACTGCCGCAGGTGATGGAGCGGGTACACAGCTGCGACCGGAGCTAGGCCGAGCAGAGAAGACTGGTGCTGTGGGCGGAGCCAGCACAACTCGCCTGCCCCGCGAGAGGTCGGGGCTGGGGAGGCACGCACTCCCTTGCTGTGAATAGTTTACAAAGTGGCCATGCCGTGAGCAGGCAAACAGGACCTGCCTATTCCCAACAGATCGGGCAGGGTGCTACATGTAATATGTTTAGGGACAATTAGGAGTCTTCTTCTCAAGGAAAAACGGCCAGAAACACACTCTGAACTTTCCGACTCCCCAGGATTATGTATACAGACCAGTGTTTTGGTCACCCCACACACAGTCCTTGCAGGGTGCTTGGTCAAAGCTAGTTCTGAATCTGCATATCTGGGTGAGTCCTCAAAAGTTCAAAGCCAGTTTCCTGATCTGCAAGTCTGGGAGTCATTAACATTTCAAAGATAGTCCTGACCATCCCAGTAAACCCATTAACACCTCCAAGTGTTTACCTAAGGAATCTCTTTCCTTGAAGACGGAGATACAAGAATGTATCTAATTTTCTTCAGGTTTTGAAACAAAGATGTGAATTCTTTCAGCGTAAAATGTGATTCCAATTAGCAGGCCCTAGAAAATATGTCTGGTCCTACAGATCATTTGATGAAACAGCCAAAATTACTTTGGCTTCTTTATTTAACAGGTGCCTGTATTACCGTATGTGCCTGACACTGTCCTGAGCACTTTACAAATATTAACACATTTAATCTTCGCACCAGCCCTTTGACAGAAGTGTTGTCGTCATCAGTCCCGTTCTGTGGATGAGGTAGCTGAGGTGTAGAGAGGTTAAGCAACTTGCCCACGGCCCAGGTAGGTACATAGTGATTGAGAGTCAAAGGCGGGCAATGAGACTCCAGCACCCAAGCTCTCAACCTTTAGGCTTTGCTGATTCTTTGACTCTTTGGAAATAACTGCCAATGAGACAGCAGCGAAGCATAAATTAGAACGTGATGCGTTACAGTCATCAATGAATACATATAATACACACCTATACTAATCTGGATGATCTGTTCAGGATGTTAATTTTGCTTTAGGATGTGATGAAAGAGAATTTATGGCACACACCAATATCAGCACACTGAGAGTAAGGACAGCTGTTATGCATGACTACTCACCACACGCACTATTAGGGGCTCAGCAGGCCTTGTATTTCCATGAAAGGTGTAAAGACACTGAGGCTCCAGTAGGCAATTACTGTCTCTAACATGATGCAGCTTGCTCCCAGCAGAGCTAGGATGAGGACCTGGACCTATGCAACTCTGGCTAGCAAAACCCAGGATTCAGGCATGGTTCTACTACACCTCGAAGGCCACCTGTTTCCCCTTAGGGAATGGATGTGGGAATACGGCAGTAACATGGCAGGAGTGGGGATCCCTCCATTTGTCTCCAGATTCCATCAACCCCCCACTCCTGCCAAGGTCTTGCTCCATCTGTTCTCCTCCCTCTCTCAGCAACTGCCGTGCAGTGCACAAACACGCTCAAAGCCTCTTCCCTTCCAAGACAAAAAACCCTTCCAAAAATGTGATACGTTTCTTACTTTGGAGGCAGGGAAGGGTAAAAAAAATATATATAAATTAAGGAAGGAAAAGAATTTTTCAGTTTGCAGGAAGTTTCTTTCTCTGGTTATAATGTCAATTCATCCCAGCTAATTAACAGTAAGATGAAAGCTTGTTTCTTTCTAACCATTGTGAAATGAGACCAATCTCTGGCACGGGATTTAATCTCAAAGGACTACTGATGGGACCATACTTTTGGTACCATATCCGCAGGTTAGTGCTGATGCAGCTGCTGCTTGATTCTAACGCTGGAAACGCACGGCAGGCGCCCAGAGACCTGTGCAGACTGAACGGTCACGACTCAAGGATAAGCACAGTTTCTGAACACGGGCGGCGCTTCGGTGACCATTATTCATGTATCTGTGACTGTTGTAGGAAAGAGAAGGATAATTCTGAGATTGTTTCACAGAATCTGGGAGATCAGCAGTCTTCCAATATCAATAAGGGCTACCCAATTCTTTCCTTATAACCACTGAGACAAATGAACACCCCATTACCCAGATATGGAAGCCAGAGGGGTCCCAGACCACGAGTTCACATTTGCTTCTCACACAGTATATACTAGAGCCAGGATTCCAAACCATCTGTGTCTGCCAACAAAGCTTTCATCCTTTCCACATGACACTCCTGACTTCATTCTTTTCCGTGGAATTTTTCCTAGTCTCACACTGACCTCCTTCCCATTCACCTTCAGAGCTAAGCTCAGGTGATAACTCTCTATATTGAAGTCCCAGGTTCACAGAAGAATGAGAAAATCAAAGAGAGTGTAGTATTTGTAAAGCAAAATAATTTCAATGCAAATGACTGTTGTTTAAGATCATACCTGTCCTATATTTGGGGTGTTAATAAAATAGTGGATATTAGGTCTTGTAAGTTTTTTTTTTTTTTTCCTTTCCTGAAGAATGTGAATACCCAACACAGGATCCTGCTTAGTAAATGCTCATTAAAACACCCACCAAGATTTGTCTGGTACAGGCCAGTCTTGCTCCTTCCTCCCTGCTCTACTCCACATGGCTAGGTACAGTCCAGTGCACCAGTACTGGGGTTCCCCACTGGGACTTAGGGACAAACTCTCAGCTAGCAAACAGGTCTGCCTTGGGATGATTCTGCTGTTGTGATCCCTTCTGGGGGATGGGGCAGAGTGGCCTCAGTGGGTCAGGGTTCAGGAATCCTGGGCCCAGCCATTCCTCAATCCCTTTCAACCATTCAAGGCAGTTTACACCAGATGTGGGTGAGGCATTTCCCACCCCCCTTCACAGCACCTCCAGACACTCAATGCCAGGCAACTGCAAGGCGTGGGGCACAATAAAGCCTTGAAGTTTTGAGTGAACTCTTAGTGTTGTGGGCTGAATTGTGTTCCCCGCCCCATAAGCATATGTCAAAGTCTTAATTCCCAAAACCACAGAATGTGATTATATTTGGAGACAGGGTCTTTAAAGAGGTAAATACATGAGGTATTGGGATGGGCCCTAGTCCAATGTGATCAGTGTCTTTATTTTATTTTATTTAAAAATTTTATTTATTTACTTTAATTAGAGAGAGAGGGAAAGGGAGGGAGATAAACATCAATGTGTGAGAGATACATAGATCAGTTGCCTCTTGCACGCCCCCAGCTGGAGACCTGGCCTGCAACTCCAGCATGTGCTGTGATTGGGAATGGAACCAGCGACCTTTCGTTTTGAAGGCCTGCGCTCAGTCCACTGAGCCAAACCAGCCAGGATGACCAGTGTCTTTAGAAGAAAGGGAGTTTGGATACAGACACACACAGAGGGAAGACCATGTGAAGAAACAGGGAAAAGATAGCCACCTATAAGCCAGGAGAAGCCTCAGAAGAAACTAACCCCGCTGATACCTTGATCTTGGACTTATAGCCTCCAGATTTGTGATAAAATAAATACATTTCTGTTATTTAAGCCACATAGCCTGTAGCATGTATTTGTTAGAGCAGCCCCACCCAACTAATGCCTTTAAGAAACAGAAAGGTCCTCTCAAGAAGGTGACTGAGGTACCTCCTATCATAGTGGGTAAGGGAATACTAAGGCTAAGAAAATATGATTTTTAGTGCTCGGGCAAGGAAAAATTAGGTCACTGGTAGGCCAGTGGCTCCGGGAGAGGCAAAGCTGGAGGTGCGAGGCTGGTGATGGCCTGTCACCAAAGTCCCTTCTTCACGAGGGAATGGGAAAAGGCTGAGAGCAGCCCTGATGGTAAGACCAATTCCAGGACAGACGTCAGGAGAAGCCAGGCTAGCCTTGGGTGAGTCATCTAACATGCAGCCACAGTAAAGACTTGGATAAAAGGCAGCCACTGTCACAGCCTTAGAACTCAAACCAAACGTTTATCGAGGCAACAAAAGCCAAAGCCACCTTTCCTGTGAGGCAAGCAGCAGGGGACCTCAGAAGCCTCCGGAAGTAAAACTGTATGCATGGTAGCGAGCTACCAAGACGTGGGACCCAGAGTGACTGCGGCAACTTCCAGCAGAATGAGTGTGTCAGACAGAAGATGTTCAGTGGGAATAGAAATAGAAAGGGACCAGTTGGCAATTAGAGTGTCTCCTGTTCCCTTCGTCATAGTCATCCAGTCAAGAATTCCATGTCTCGCTTTTTTCCTAAAACCTTCCAACGAGAATTCTCTAGATGAAAGAACACAAGAATGAAAGCTATTATCAAGAATTGTCTAAGTTCGTCAGCGGCACCGACTTTTTCTCCCCACACGAATTGTTGGCTTTGGGGCTTGGGCAGTTCGTAACCTGTACAGGGCATCGACGTCACACCCTGGGAGACAGTGCCTTCCCTCAGTGCTAAGGGCTAACTAACATCAGCTGAAAGTCACTTCTGCCTGGGAAGACATCCAGAATGATTCACAAATTGTTATGGAAATAGGTAAAAAGAACAACTTTAATGAAAAGGCAGTAAGAGAAGAGCAGAAAATGTGAACAGCCCTAGCAAGAAAGAGGTCTCAAATATCTTTGTTAAAGTAAAATATATATACACATACACCACATAAAATGATTACGTAAGCGTGTGCATACACGCGTGCGCACACACACACATAGGCGGTTTATGTGAATGTGATAGCACCACCGCGACTGTGGTAAGTCAACCCACGAGAAGGAAGCCAGAGTCCCACAGCCCAGCAGCATCAATCAGCTACTGAAAACATGAAAATACTCTGGCTGGAGCTGTCCTGCCACACCCCGTGTTTCAGGAGGCAGCCAAGGAAGTCTTAGTCTCCCACCCCAAGCGTCTGGCTCCCTGAGAACGAGGATGTGTCTTTGTTACTCCTTTGGGCTTCTTGTCACTCCATCTGATCAAACCTAGCACAACGCTAAGTGCTGAGCTACTCAGTGGCTTCTAAGGGTCACTTTCCAAGCCACACAATAAAAGACAAACAAATACACGAGAGAAAATGCTCTTTGGAAACCAGCCCTCTCTTGAACTTGCTGTCTGCTTCGTTTCTCTCTGTTCACTCCTTGACCAAAAGGCAGAAGCAAAAGCCTAGGCTCTCTGCTCCCACTTCCTTCCTACTACTCCTCTGACATATTTCCAAACAAAACAACACTTCTCAGTGGTTCTTTCTTTTCCAGGAGTCTATCTTTTTCCAGAGGTCTATCCAAGACCCATCTCGGAAGGCAAGAAGCCGGACACACCTGTGGTTCATTCTCCACAGCAAGAGATCCGAATTTTTGGCTCTGGACCTTAAAAGCATGGAGTAGGGGGAAGAGTCCAAGCCCATTTAAAAATAAAAACTTTCCACGAGAAGGGAAAGGAACCTGAAAAGGCTGGGGCAGGGACAGAAGTGCCATCCAGAGAATTTAAAACTACAGTATCTCCCCCTACTAGTTCATTTTCTAGGTTTCCATGTAATACTCCAAACTAGTCTTTCTGGGGAGCTTCCACATCTTGGCAAATGTGCCGCAGCTCTGGGATACAGTGGGTGGTTTGGTGGCTGATGAGATGAAAAGTGAAAGGAGCAGAAAAGAAAAAGGATGAGAACCCAACCTGAAGCAGCCTGTTCCAAATGCACACGGGCCATGGCACCATGCGGGAACAAGGGCCTAACCAGCTGCCTGGGGTACGACCAACTCGCCAGTGTTTGGAAACCCCATGGGCTGCTGTGAAGTCATAGCTGATCATGCCACCATCACAGAGCTGCTAAATCGTGTGACTTTTGTGTTTATGATCAGAACAAAGTCCCAAAAGAGTCTTCCCACTAAACTGCTTGAAGAATGTTTTTCCACAGGTGCCCTATGGGCATTCGGGGCAAGGCAACTCTTTACTACAGACTGTTTTTCTCAGTCAGGACATTTAACATACCTAGAATCTGGTCACTAAATGCCAGGGGCATGTTCCAGTCATAGCGACAACCTAAAACAACCATGAACGTGTCCAAACACCACTCAGTAAAAGGCTCAGGGGAGGTCATCTGAGAACTAGCTTTTGAGCTTTTTGTGAAATTACAGTTCAAGCTGTCTTCAACAACAACAAATATTATGGGAAATAGATCAAGTACTATTCTCGATCGCAAGGTTTCAGGCCTAAGACAGTAGTGGTTGTGCAGGTAAAGGAGTCCTAATGGGAGCTGCTTATCACCCGACTACCACTGCAGCACCTGACCCGACAGGTGGCGGGCGGCCACCCTGTCTCTGCAGGGCTGGCTCCAGCTCCGGCCTCTGCCCATGCGTCTGACAGTGCTGGAGCTGCACACATTCTCACCAGTGTTTGGAAACCCCTTACCTGTGACAGAATCACTCCCTGGGCTGCCACTTTATGACAGGAGATGCTCTTCTGTCCCTTCCTTGCTATCAGGAAGAAAGAAAACCATAGGATTTCATGGTACCATAAGACTCTAAGACATCGCTTACAATTGGGAGATGTGACGCGCAGAGAAGTGAAGCAGTTTGCCTACAGTCACACAGCAAAAACAGCCAGAAAAGTTTATGTGCATGAAGTGCTGCAGCACAGGTCAGTACTCAACAAGTATTACCCATTAGAATGACCTTCCCACATCCCAGGAAATCCAGCAAGTACTTTTTGTGGAATTTCCCTGGAAGGCAGGAGCTCCATCTTTTAGATTCCTACTTAATACTCTCAAGTCAAGGACAGGTCCATGTGGTTTCTGTCAAAGTCCAACAGGATGACCATGAAATGAAATCACAATTCTTGTTCACAAGCCCAGAATTCCTTCCTGCTGGCATGATGGGGTCCATTGCTGGAGAGGGTACATGCTTCCATGCACATAATAAAACACTGAGTGCTAGCAGTGCAAAGGAAGCAGCAGAAAGTGAAGGCTGCCTAATTCATGAGCTTTCTAGAGAGGATGTCAATCAAATGTAGACTTGGGCAGGTAAGTCAAAATTCTTCACTCTTGCCCTGGACCCATGGCCAAAGGTAAACCCGATACTGCATGTGACAAGAAGTCAAGGAATAGGCCCTGGCTGGTGTGGCTCAGTGGATTGAGCATCAGCCTGTGAACCAAAGGGGCGCTGGTTCGACTCCCAGTCAGGGCACATGCCTGGGGTGCAGGCCAGGTACTCAGTTAGGGGCATGTGAGAGGCAACCACACACTGATGTTTTTCTCCCTCTCTTTCTCTCTCCCTTCCCCACTGGTCTAATGAAAATAAATAAATAAATAAATAAAATCTTTAAAGAAAAAAAAGAAGTCAAGGAACAGGAAGGAAGGAAGGAAGGAAGGAAGGCAGGCCTGATGTCTAGGACACTCTTGCACAGAAGTGGTGGGGGTAGTACCGGAGACACGATGGCTGAGACCATTCCTCTATCGCTGATCCTCAGCACGGATGCCTCCTGTCCCTGCTCCATTTCTCACGTCATCGCCTACCGCCTTCTACCCTGTTCTCGCCTGTGAAATAGGAAAGCTAATCCAGAACAACTCCTACTTCTAAAGCAGTCAGTCACTCGACATTTCCAAAACCACCTTTAAGAACCAGTCCTGCCCTTATGGAGTTAGTGTTCCAACAGGAGAGAGAAGGGACAGGCAAACTCACCCACATCCACACAGGAACTGTCGGGTGAAAAGTGTAATCCTTTTCCCCAGGCCTGTTCCTTAGAGCACGAGTTCCCAAAGACACGCTGCCTAGGAAAAGGGTTCCAGGGCCAAACGATTTAACAGTTTTGGGAAATGCTCTTATTTCCACCCACTGTAAATGACTTAGAGTGCATATTAATGTGCTAAAGGCATTACGATGTCTTTTAGCAAAAACCTCATTGATACTGATTAAAAACCTAGTGATTATCAAACTTATTTGACTCCTAAAACCTATTAACATCCCATGGTGATAATATTCTATTGAATGTAATTTGCTGAACTCCGACTGGTGTGATCAGAAAAAGGTTTCAGGATGGAGGACGCATTTTGAATGAGTCCGAAAGATGGGTAGAGTTTTATTACCCCCAGGTGGAAGCAGGATATGAATCTATTAATTCACCACACACTCACTGAGCACTTCCTACAAGCAAGGCCAGCCCTCTGTGCCACGGTGGACAGGCAAACCCTGAAGCAGACCCTGGTCTGAGGCAGAGTGTGGGGCACTGGTTCTGCCTCAAGAAAGAGCATCTTATATTTGGGGAACAGCAAGCACATAGCTAGGGTAAAGCAGGTGTGAAAATGATATAAGAGAATAAGGGTGGAGCCAAACAGTATAGAATCAAGTATCCAAAGCAAAAGGAGCTATCAGAACAGTTTACCACGCCACCAATTCCAAGTTGACAGTACTTCCTTAGACAATGACATTCACTTCTTTCCACCATGGCTGGTAGAAAACCCTCAGGCAAGCCCTTCCCTTCTCTGGGCCTCAGTTTTCTCATCTACAAAATGACCAGACTGACTAAGTTGTCTAAGGCTCCTTGTAGCATCAACATCTGAGACAGCGCACACCAGCACTTAGGGAGAGAGGGGCTGTGGGGACTGGAGAAGAGCAATCAGTTTGGACACATGTCCAAACTAAAGAGTGAGCAGAAGAAAAATGGAGCCAGCTCCACCTCAGCTCTCAGGGCCCAGTCCCACTCCACCTGATATCAGGGGATCATGCTTCTCAAGCTAGAAGAATGAATGTGGTATACTTTTCAACAGTCAATTTTGCTAAAAAAATTGAGGAAAGCAAATTTATTTATTTATTTATTTTGCTAAAAATGGGACATATTTTAGACTAGAATATAATGTTCCCAATGTATCTGAAAGGTTTTTTTTTAAATGAGGACTTAGTGAAGCATCTGCCATGCACTGGCTTTTTGTCTCATGGTTCCAGAACTCTTAGGGATGCTCATTCACATCTGGAGGGAAAGTTGGACTGGGGAACCCAGAGCCTTTGCTAATTAAGTCTTGTAGGGACAGGATCCTACTTTCCCTAAATAGAGCTATACTGAAGAGACTGGAACTCACCATTCGACTGGTCATCCCCGTAGTTCTTATGGGAAGGCGCATACAAGAACATCAAAGCAAAGACATACAGGTTCCACATCCCATAGATGCCTGTGAAGAAGGCACTGTTCACTTGCACTGTGACACCGCCCCACTTCCAATGGCCTTCAGTCACCTACGGAAAAAAGGCAGTGACATTGAATTAGAGCCCAAAAGAAACAGCACCAACACAGGGACCAACCAACACAAAAACCAAGTCTCTTCTCCATGTGGGAACTGTCAAGGGCCAAGTAAGACTCCATTTTTTAATCTGAATCATACTAGTCCGAACAAATTAATTACAGGGTTACTATATGTGTCAGGTACAAAGTCTGCTTCTCATCTTGGCCGCACACCAAAATCACCTGGGGAGTGTCCTTCTTAAAGCATCAGTTCGTCGTTATCCCTAATTTAAGGAAACTATATTGGAGTCTAACACTTATCCATACATATAATTTCTTCTCTCTTATCTGTCCTCTCAGCTGGCTGTAAACTCCCAGAGAGAGAGAGAGAGACCCTCTCTGATTCGATTACTGCCTTATCTTCAGTGTCTGATATACCACCGGGGCTCCATAAAGACAAATGAATCCTTAGAGTGAGTTTTCCTTAGTGGGGCAGTGTGGGGAAGCAGAATGGCACATATCTGAAGTCAGAGATCCATATTAAAATCCAGGCTCCATCACTGTTTAATGTAGGAGAAATAAAGATGGAGATTCTGAACTTTAGTTTCCCTAAGCACACAAAAAAAGAACTTGCAGGATTATTAAGGAGAATTAAGTTAAAATATTCTAGAAATTCCCTGGCATGCAGTAAACACTCAATAAATCTTTTTATATCATGTCACTCTGTGTAAGTCACTCACAAAAGTACTTACGAGCTTTCACCCGCTTTACAGTTCTGCAAGAATGTTTTGAGGCTGCTTCTGTCTATGTTAATGACTTAGTAATTGTTTTAAGAGCTGTTTGATGACATGTGGATTACACTAAGAACTGTCAACAGAACTGTTGAGGTGAATGACTAGTGATTTGTGCCAGCTCCGAGATGAATGAAATGATTTTGACCACGTCTTATATGGGAAATATAAGAACTCCTGTAGTTCTTACATGGGAATAAAGTATTGGACTTACATTCCTATGACAGCTTAATGAGGTGGGGTTATATTAGCCATCCCTTGGAGCCCCTTCTAGGGGCGGAAGTGTAAGATGGCACACTGTATCTCGATATTAATGACTAACAGGTTGATTTCACCTCCTGATTTCAAGGCAGTGGGTCTATATTCATTTGGTATCTTCTTTATAGCCCATCATACACTGGGGCCCCAGGCATAGTACAGCCATAAATGCAGCTAGTTCTTTCAGAAAGACCTACAGTGTCAGTTAACCAGATTAAATGATTCTAGACTTACCAGTTTTAATTTGATAGTGTGATACATAATTTTTTTTCATGTTTGTGATTCAAAAACAGACCACCACTATGAACTCTTATTTATTTGGGGAAATAATTCACTGTATGTAACAGGCTCACAAACATTTTTGGCAAAGAAGGTTTCAAAACCATTACTGATTTTAGAACAATGCACCGGAATTCAAGCTATTTAGGGCTTACTTCTTAGAAACATCTCCAATTGTCATTCTTCTTACTTTTAAGTACAGAACAGCCTAACTTGATAAAAGTCACAGTGCTTAGAGAATGTTTAAGATAGCTTTTTAATGCATACAATGGAAGGGGAGAAGAAGCTTAGGTCCCTGGAAACGTGCACCTGCTGTGCTTACAGAGGGAACAATTCTGCCTGATCAGGGGACGACCAGGCTGCGAGAAGCATAGGTAAAATGGAGCAAGACGGTTCTTGCTTTTTTCTACTCTATTAAGATAATTGGCCTGTAAGGGACCCTACTTCCTGTGACATAAACTGGAAATACTCAGGACTGACAATTTTGCTGAAATTGACTTTTGCTGGGAGTGGTTGATCTAAGGAAACACCCACTTGCATGCCTGGTACACAGTGGCGCTCGACAGACAGATGATTGCTGAATGAATATGGGAAAAGTATAGGGATGTGCAGGAAGGCCAGTGAAAATACATGGAGGTAGAAAGGTGAGCTAGAAATAGTCATGCTTAGGAAGTATCTGATTGAAAAGTCAAGAGAAAATATTCAGTCCATAGCAAATCACAATAATTGCACTTAAACGTAAGAGGTCAATAGGTAATAAGTGTTATTTCATTTAAATATTTCTATCTATTTTATTCCTTTATAATCATTTTATTTATTTATTTTTATTACCTTATTGCTGTTCAATTACAGTTGTCTGCATTTTCTCCCTTGCCATCTCCCCCACCCCATCTAAACCCCCTCCCTTGCTTCCACCCTCCCCCCCATTACAATCATTTTAAAACAAGAAGTTAACAGGTATTAGCAAAGCTAAGATTTTATTTTTTATTTATTTATTTATTTTTTAAAGATTTTGTTTATTTATTTAGAGAGATGGGAAGGGAAAGAAAGAGAGGGAGAGAAACATCAATGTGTGGTTGCCTCTCTCATGGACCCCACTGGGGACCTGGCCTGCAACCCAGGCATGTGCCCTGACTGGGAATCGAACCAGCGACCCTTTGGTTCGCAGCCCGCACTCAATCCACTGAGCTACACCAGCCAGGCAAAGCTAAGATTTAAAAAAATAATAACAAGGACAATAATAGTTAACATTCAATGCTAGTGGTTTGTCTGGCACTACACTAAGAATTTTACACGGAATTTTATTTAGTTTCAATGACGAATCCCTGAGGCAGGTAGGAACAGTTCCACTGAACACACAGGTAAACTGTGACACAGAGAGGCACAGCATCCTGCCCAAGACTGCGTAGCCAGCAGTCATGGCTCGGACTCCAAAAGGAGGTACACTTAACCGTTACACCACACGAGACTGGGAACTGTTTCTTAAACAGAGGCGAGTCTCCTCAGTTAAATTATGAGGCAAATATTGTGGAAGTTCAATTTTTTTGTTGAAAACTCAATTAATTGACCACAATACTCATTTTTTATATAGTGTATATACACACAGGCTTGTTTATTCAAATCAGCATGGTAATATATATGCACTATATATCCTAGATATAATGCATGGGCTATAATAAATGGGACATATATGCAAAACACAATTTTACAGTAGAACCACTCAAATGACATACTCCGAGGGGCACACAGGAGTGAGACCGAGGAAATAGCATTTTCATGCCCACCTCTAGTGTTTGCTTTGAGACACATGCATGTCGTTTAGATAAATGTGCAGAATTACCCGTCCTACTTAATTTGCAAGCTCTAAATGTATTATTTTCTGCTGAGGGCAAAGAGTTGAATTTGCATAAATAAATAAACTGTATACAGTGTCACTCTGCTGTTTGGAGACTCCATTGTGTTTTCCCCTCTCCTGTCTCAATTATTCATGCCTGAGCCATCCTGAGTCCGAGCGAGCTCCCGACGATATGGACCATAATAAGCTGCCTCAACAGAGCGGGCCTTGTAAATCCAAAAACCTCACTAATGCCCAGGCAGAGAGGTCAGAGTCACCCCGTTTTAACTTTCAGAGAGAAAAATCAGGTAGCCCCAACCAAAAGAAAAAGAAAAGAAGGTCATCTTTCTTCTGTATACATCTTATTTCTAAAAGTTTCTGTTTTTCCTGATTTAACATTTGAACAATTTACTTCTCTGTGAAACCGCCCAATTATACCCCTGGAGCCAAGTGAAGGTCAAATCCTTTTACACCCAGTAGTCTTGACAACCAACATTCCACTTAACAACAAGATTTCTGAATCCCAGACACAGGCTCTCTTACTGGAAACATTTCCTCTGTAAGTAACAGAATGAAGTGGTCACACAAACAAAAAAAGAGCTGGGGACAGGCTCTCTGGGAGTTGGCTGCTTATGGCTTGACCTGAATGTCAGGCACCTGGGGTCCCCTTAGTGAAGGTTGGTGACCTCCTCCCCTGCATTGCACTTGTGTTCCCTACTGCTCGTCACCTCTAAATGGAACACCTCTTTCTCTTCCAGAGGGAAGGGGCTAAAATACCAGACTGTGATGTGCCATCGCTTGGTTGCTAGGACTGAGACCATTAAAATGGCAAGCATTAAAAGACTGCACCTCAGTACCCAGCTACAAAGCCTCAAGGTCACTGCATTCCTCAGCTTCCGTCAGCCGGTCTTTCATTCCTGGCCTCAGAGCTTCAATATCCTGGCGAGATCCCCTCGCATTATATTTCATGGGGCTTAAATGCAAGCTCTCCCAGCAAGCCCGAGAGTATAATGGAAGTTTTAATACATTCCTTTTACCTAAGGCTGGGATCCATTTCAAAAAGTTACCCAATAGGTTTTCTTTCAGGTGAGCTCATTGCTGAGACATTTCAAAATGACATTAAAAAATAAATCCTCTGATGACTATATTAATACAGTACCTGGGACACTGAGAGTTATGCCTGAAAACGTCTTAGATATCTATAAATAAACCTTAAAAAATAACCCAGCAGGAGGAATGTGAGGAGCTAATGGAATCCAAAAGACCTCATTGCTACCCCGTTAGAGTTGAAATCCACTCTCGGCCGACTGTCACAGCAGATATAAAAAGCCAGCCACAGGCTGGAGCTATGTTAGAAAATACTGGGGCAATGGAATATTAATTTTTTTTTTTCTCAAAAGAAAAGCCACAAACTCTGCTCCTTGGAAGACTGACCTCCTTTGCTTTAAAAAGGTACACTGATTAAACAGGTACAAGGTTAACTTTGGACATCATATAAACGCCTTAAATACCAGCCAAATGCCCCTTCTTGACTTCAGATAGCAGGGACTCCGCAGGGACAAGAGAGGAAGTGGGATGGGGCTGTGGGAAAACAACTTCAGCTTTCTAACGTGGCAGAAACATGTGTTAGGACCAAAGGTGTCCTTCCTGAGAACATAACTTGGTACTGCCTTTCATTCCTCGGCCCACCTTACTGGAGGTCCAGTTTCTCCGAGCGGTGCACCCTGCTCTCTCAGCCGGCAGAACTGGCTGTGTTAAGCACATTACCGAAGGGCAGCAGGACCGCGAAGCATTTGGTCACACGAGGGAATCAGCCAAGGGATAAGTCAGGCCTCCCACCCCACACAACTTGTTTGAGCCTCAGCTGGTTGAATAAAAAACTCATTGAGAATTTGAAATATTTTTACTGCCTTTGGAGGGGTGAATGAAGTGCTCCGAGGTTTTATAAACAAACAGTCTGATACAAACACGGCACTGTTGTAGGTCAAAGCAGATGTGGTGAGCAGAACTTATGAAGACACATGTGTATATATTTTTTATTTTTTTCTGCATTCACTTCAGCCTTCAGGAGCAACACTATCACTGCCTACCAGGCATAGCCAAGAGAACTCTAGGGACTCCTAACTTGCATTACAGGCACCCTTGGGTGCCCTTAATGGAATTCAAAGGGTCTGTGAACTGAAATGAGAAAAAAATTATATCTTTATTTTCACCAGTCTCTAACTGAAAGTTACTGTTTCTTTCAATTATTCATATAGAAAACAAACCCTCATAATATTAGCACTACCTATAATTTTGTTACCAGTGGACATCATACTTTCAAATGTTTTAGTTATAGATATATATAATTGCAAATATATAGTATCTATGTATAATTGCCAATATCTATCTATCTACCTATCTATCTATCTAGTTATCTATCTATATCTAATTCCCTTTGAAATTTAAAGTTTCTAAATTTTATTTTACTCATTTAAATACATTCAGAGAAGAGGCCATGGCCTTCCACAGGGCATCTGGCAAGGGGCTCATGGCACAAAACCTCAGGGGCCCCTGTACTGGAAGGAGACTTACTAGCAGAGGGGGGCAAGTCTCCTAAGGCTCTGTGAGCACTACTACCATTTTCAATTTTGGCCAAATACAGGGATGACAGAGCAGCTGGTAAAAAAAAAAAAAGTCAAAAGGACTGGGTATTGGCCCCTAACCTATTCCATGTCCTTTGGCACAACATTCATGCTTTTTGCCATTAGTAAGGGCACGCCCACTTCTGCTCACGACGTGCCAGGCACAGTGCAAAGCACTTTGCAAGCTTGACCTCATGGGATCCTTATAGCCATGCTCTATGGTGGTACTATTATTATATCCACTTTATATACAAGAAAACTAAATCTTGGAACTGTGAAGTGATCCATCCACAGTCCCACCCAGCTAGAAAACAGCATTAAGTGGGAAATGCCTCTAAGGCCACTTGATTTCATAGTCTAGCAAACTGGGATAACAATTCCTATCCATCAGATTTCTGTGAAGCTCAAATAAATGATAGGTATACAATACATTGTCCTTTCCAAAACAAGTCCAATATTTCAAAACCATTAGCATTATTAAGATTTTCAAGTACAGAAAAATGTCAAGTTTGGGAAATAAACAGCAGAAAGATGAGGTTCTATCAGGGGGATTTTTGCATTTCACTTCATGTTTAAGTGGCAATGTAATTATCTCAAAGAATGGCTGATGGACTGTAAAAGGATCTACTTAATGCCAGATAAGGATCAAATCAAATTAACACTTGCTCGTTGGTGTTCTGCTACAAGGCTTGAAAAGTTCATTCTCTCACGTAAATGAAACAAGTGCTTTTCAATATGGCTGCAGGCTTTTAATTTGCTTTCCCTCCCCCGAGGCTGTACCCAATGGGAAAATTCAGTCCACCTCTGGCCAGATGAAAACAAGACCCAGATTGGAGTCGAAAGGGGGAGGCTTGATCAGCTGTGCAGCCTGATACCCTCCCTGCTCCTTCCTCACTAGCACTAGAGCATTCTCCATGCAGAGCAGACGCCCCCTCCAGCGACATTCTCACCCTAATCTCTCAGGGTCCTCTTACCTGACTAACGATGAAGAAGATGACAGTCATGGCGGCACAGGCCAAGGTGATGAGCATGAGGAACTTGAACCTGAAAATTAGCCCCTATTAGGAAAGAAAGAGTAGTTTAATATTCTACCAGCTACCATCAACCTTATCTCAATATATAACTCTATAAAAAGCTAATTTTAAAGGAGTCTATAAAACCCAGTCCCTAAGAGTGATGGTAAAATAATTTCACCCTAGTATATTTCTCCTGTGGAGGTGAATGTGGCTGAAAAATGTATTGGGCCAAATATTTCCTATGTTCTTATCTCTCATGAAACAGTAATACCAGAGCCTGGGAAATTATATTCACAGCATGTCACGAGGCTGCTAATTTCCCTGCTAAGCTGGTTAAGCTTCTCCGCAAGGGTTCAAAGTTACCAAATCCAAGTTTTCTGCAGTTGAAATAAAATTCTGCTCCAGTGAACAAAGAGAAATATGCATATTAATCAACATGAAGTGGATCTGACTGAATTTTTTCATGTGTCACTCTAGTTCTAGAGACAGGCAGAGCTTTAGAACGCGCCCAGGGTTTCCGAGAGCAGGACTGAAGGGCGCATTTGTTTGGGGAGGGGAGCCTCCTATTGCAGATCCGCTGCATATAGAAACCGTGGTTTTGCTGTTTCTCTTCTCACAGAGGAATTAGGCCCATGTCTCTGAGGACCGCCACTTCGGCATGAGCCAAAAGGGGTCCTTGAGAAATTAAGAATGTGTTGTCTGCATTGGAGAATGAGAATAAGGCACACAAACCGAGATTACTGAACTATATCTAAGCACCTACTGGGTATTTTAGGGGAACTGTGGCTTCCTGGAGTCTGGAAATCAGATGACCTGGGCTGAACCCGTCTTCAGGCTCATTCTCAGCAAGGGGACCTTAAGTAACACCTCACCCCAAGCCAAATTCCAATTCTACCATCCTCAGATCTCCCATCTAGTATGCACCTACATTCCATCCCAAAGCTGAAGAACCTGCTGGACAAGTTCACTCCTCACTGGGGATAGAAAGACATTCATACCACAGAAAACTCCAGGATTTAGAGAGTTCAGCTAGATGCTTCTCAGAGTAGGATTCAGCCTCTTATTTTGCCCAGAGATCCTATATTATGTGGAAATCTCTCATTGTGTACAAGTATGGGAAATAAAGGCTTCCAATCTCCAGGTGTAGGGTGGTGTGTGTGTGTATTTATACACCAGGCAGGAGATATTGAGTATCATTTCCTGAATGAGCCAACAGATTTGCTTACCTCATAGTGCAGCCGCCGGACTTTGCTCATGGCTGGCAGGCTGGACTGCTTCCCACTGATGTTCCGAAACACCTGAAATACCATGAAGCACAGAAACAGGAAGTACAGACAGAGGCAGATCCCAGCCACAATGATGAAGGCCATCTGATGGTGTCCAGTAAAGGAAATGGCATCCTAGACAAGGATCCAAGCACTTCTCCTCAGCTCTGTTGGCCATACCATTTGTCTCCAAACATTTAGGCAATTTTCAGGGGGATAAAATACTAAAACTGGGCTCTAACACCAGTGGTAGAGGTTTTCTGACACAAAACTGCCACAGAGAGGAATGTTCCAAATTGCTTTCTAAGGCAAATAAGAGAAATGGAGCTCTGCTTGTTAAAAATGCAGACTCTAGGGTGTACCCTAGCACCTACTGAATCAGAAACTGCCTTTTAACAAGGTCTTCAAGAGATTTATATGTATAATAAAATTGAAAAGCACTAGAATATTTGGTATCGGTTGCAAAATACTGATTAGGTGTACAGCTGCATTAAAATCACCAGAGGAGTTAAAATACAGGTGGCCCTGGTCTCTCACTGCAGGTATATGGGATCAGATTTTCCAAGGGATAGGACACTAAGTATAATCACGCTTGGGACTCGCTGGGCTAGCCCCTGGGTTTTTATAAGGAGACTGAGATACCCTGGAATCAGAAGGAAATGGAGTGGGGCTGGGGGCAGCAGCTGGCCGTGGGACTGGAGGTCTGGCCATGGGAATGGAGGTCTTGAGGTGAAACCAGGCACGAGGTTCTGTTCGCAATCTTCTGTCCACCACAGAAACTACCTTGTCAAATGGAACTGGGAGCAGAAGGACACATGGCCACGGTGGGAGCTGAGGGGGTGGTAATGTATTCCGGGACTGAGAAGGGAGATTCTAAGACCCATCTATAAAGTTCAATCTGAGAACCTCCAAGGCTTGGGGTAGAGTGAGCTGGCTTGGGAGACAGGTAACCCGACTCCAGCTCCTTTCTGCTATAACTCTACCCCATGTTGCATATTTTAAAGTATTTTAACAAGTGTGAACTCAGCACATATATGTCATTAAATAACATATTTAATGAAGTTTTTCCTTCTTTCCTAAAATAGTAGTACCCTGAAATGAAGGGAACATAGTTGTTTGCTGCAGGACTTGAAATTTTGTTTGCCTCCCTGAAACTCCATCCTATCAGCAGAACAAGAGTTGGAGTAGACGTAACCTCATATATAGTCCCCGTTTGGTTTTTCATGGGGGATGGAGTGATGGACAGGTGGGGAGAGCTCAACTCTCTCATCTTCAAGAAAATGATACTACTGATTTAGGTTACTCACAAACTTCTTGTTTTAATAAGAAGCCAATATAAACATCACGGCCGGACACAGCGTATTTACCAGTGCATGGCAAGGTATTATCCATTAGGAAAGAATACAACTCAAGCCTTTCTCCCCTCTCCAGAAAAGTCTTTTTCTTCCAAAGGTTTTAACATACATTATTCAGGAAGATAATATATTTAAATCCAGCATCCTAAAAGGGATAAGTTAAGACTGTCATTTCTGCTTCACGAAGATGACTCAGGCAGTTTATGCCAACCAACCAGAAGCCTCGACGCCTCTGGAACTAATCACCTTAGCCTTATCTCTGCTTGGTCTCTGAAATGACTAGCAACAGCATAGTATGCCAGCATGCCAAGGTCACTGTAAGAAGTCTCACACACACAGGCAACTTCAGAAACAGGCTCTCCCACAAGGAGCCCAGAGATGAGCCTCCATGGCTCGAGGGAAAAGCTAGTCATGCTTCGGTCTGCAGTAAACTAGTACAGAGCAGATCATTTAGACAGGGTGCAATAAGACTAGCAACTCTGATACCCCTGCCGTGGGGACTTGCTGCAATCTCCTTAGTCTGCCTGCTCTCACCCGGGCTTGAAAGCCAGCATTAATTCCTCTCATTATTTGCCTTAATTGTGCCGTTATCATTGGTCTAAGGATCAAAGCTCTGGCTGAGCCCATATGGAGAACATCATTAGAAAATGATCTTGGGGATTGGGAGGCTATAAGAAGAAATAAAACCCTGAGCCCATGCAGAAAGGATACAGCCAGCTCTGTTCCAACATCTGTAGTCCAGATACTGTAGAAGGGATTCGTGAGTTGTACCCCTCTACAAAGAGAAATAAGATGGAAAGGCAAGACACAATTAATACAGAGGCAAAGGGTACCTTTCCTTTTCACCTGTTCTTAGCTTTTCAATCGAAGGTGGGGGCTGTATTTAGACCAAGAAAAGTCACAAAGAACTTAAATAGAAAAGGGGTTTGAAGGATAATCGGCCCAAATATTTTGCATCTATAAAAAGCTTTGTCTTCGATTTAACCCCAGTTCTTATCTGAGGATGTGACCCTGTCCAACCCTTTTACTCCACAGCCTCCCAACCACCCTTCTCCCTTCTGAATCCTCCTCCTAAGGAGCTAGAAGTGGACACGGATGCACATTTCAACCCAGAGTCCCACTGGCATCTGCTCACCTCTCACACATGTCAAATATGAAGAGGCAGAAAGAGCCAACAGCGATTGGTCCGACTTGCTTCCAATACCCTGCTATGTGGTTCCGCTCATGCTGATCCTGATGAAGGCCAAGTTGAGAAATGAGATAGAGACAAGGAGAGAAAAGCAATTCTATAGGTGAGTCAGTCATTCCAACAATCCTCGCTGACAACCTTGCTGTATACTGAGCATCGCACTCGACTCTAGGCATGAGAGTGGGAAAGACCAAAATCTGTTCTCATGGTACTAACAATGGAATGCTATGGGAACATAAAGAAAAGCCTAGTAGTTTAAATCATTCAGAATTAAATTCCTATGGGACTTATCCCTTGTGTTTGTTAAGGAGGAGTGGTCCCCAGAGGACAAACTAGAGTCCAAAAGGCATTAAAAAATGTCAAGTGCAAGAGGTCTCATGGCTAGGAAAATAAATACATGTGCTCCCTATCTTTAGTAAAAACAAGAATTGTTCCTCTTGATGCATATATGAAGACATTAAAAGAGAATATAAAGGAACACAAAGTGAGAAAATGGAGAAAGGCAAAAGACATTATCTTAGAATCCGGGCTGCGACCCAGGTGGGGCGGTCTACACCAATTCTCACTCTGTGCAATCCACCCGGCAGTCTGTCTTGCTGCTGCACCTTAGTCCCCTCCATTCCCTGGCCCTGCTGCTGAGGGCCCGTTCACGGTGTGTCACTGCTGGCAGACCCTCATGCTTACTTACACCAGCAGTAGGCAAAGCTTTTCTCTTCTCTCACTGTTCTCCTGGAAGGGCTGCAGAGCTTCAGAAGCAATGATCAAGCCATGATGAAATTTAGAAACAGCCCACTTAACTATGAAGCCCATGTGTCTGCCATGGGGCCCCAGGTCCAGCTGGCACATCATTTTAGCCACAGCATGATGATGGCACCGTTCTTATTTTTATCCACGGTACCTTCAATCCCTCTTGAAATATGATTTGGTGTCTGTGCAATCTGACCAGGGAGGTCAGTATTTCAGGCTAATAGGGGTTACTAGGCCACCTGGATAGATTGCTAGCTGGAAAGAACTGGGCCCACATTCTCCAGTGGTTACTTTGGTCCTGGGGACAAGCACAGCAGAAGTCAAAAGACGAGAACTAATAATAGTCATTAATATGTGTGCTTACTTTCTGCTAAGTATGTTACATTTAAATCCCACAAAACCCTTTATTCTATAGATGAGGAAACTGAGATTCAGAGTGATTAAGTCACTTGCCTCAGGCCCCTCAGCTAACAAGTGGTGAGGCAGAGATTTGAACCTAGTGCCTGACTCTGGAGCCTGCTCCTGTACCGCTCATTTATTCTGCCTCATCCACTGCTCCTTCCCCAGGGGCTCCTCCTCTTACCATCATGTGCTCGCCACAGAAGATGATCCAGAAGGAGAGGAGCATCGCGTAGAAGATGCCCTGTCGAATATCACCAAACAAGAGCATCCAGGTCCAGTCAAACCCAATGGAAAACCATTCCACTGGGATATTGATAAAAGTCATGGAAATCCCAAGGGCAAAGATGACTCTGATGGCAAGAAAATATCAGGAAAAGGACTTTATTCATTTGGGAAGAAGATCTTCAAAGATCAGAAGCCAGTTTTGGGAAATGAGATGCTGTTTATTGGGACCAATGCAGTGTGATCAGTTTCTTAGCTCTCATAATGAGTTTCCCACACAGAGATGCAACATGTCCTATTTTTGCCACCACAGCAGAATGAAGAAGTGCTAGTTTGACCTTTCTCGATAATTGAACCTAACCTCCTTAATCCCTAGAACTTTATTTTGGTATTAGCTCAGGTTAAATACTTCTTACAAAGTTTTTACTCTCTCTTGCTTTCTTAAACAGACCTCATTGAATATAATTATCTTCTGTTACCTGTTGAGGGTATCATTAACTTGATCATTAAGAACATCCATTATTATTATGCTATCCTCAGCAACTATGAATTATATAAGCATATTCATTTCAATAATTAATGACTCCAAACAATATGAAATACAAATTCTTTTAGCAGCTTGTTTAGTTTTTATTTTGTTCTTCCCTGCCACACTATTAATTGCCACTTTCCTATCACAATGTCATTCATTTAGTCACTGACATATTCCTACTTTCATTCATACCACTGAAATACATATGTTAATTATACACAGGTTACATACCAGGCATTTTATTACGGCTATAGATACCTATATAAATAGGACCAGTTCTTCCACTCGTGGAGATATATTTAGTGCCTAGCAAGATGGAGAGACAAAGTGTGATAAGTGATATGACAGAAGAGTGCATAGGCTGCTACGGGGACGTCTAACTTTGACAGAAACAGAAATTGAGCTGAGCTCCGAGTCAAGGTTAGGGAGGTGGGAGGGCATTCCAAGCACAGGGAAGTGTCAGGATGGAGCCACAGAAGCCTGGAGCATCCTTGGAGGGTCTTCATGTAGCACGTGATACCAGAGAAGTGAAAAGAGCTGAACTCATGAGCTAATCTGAATATACTGTTAGAGAATTTACCTTGAAAGAACAAGAACCAATAAAAAAGTTTCAACAATGGAGTGACATGATTCATGCATTAATTTGTTCAATAATTCATGTTCATTGAGTTTCTGCTATGTGCTGCTCACTATTCTATACACTAGGGATATAGTAGCAAACAAAACAGATAAAAATCCCACTCTAGTGATATCTGCATTCAGATGGGGTGAGAGGAAGGATAATAAATAAATAGAGAATGAGTATTATAAAGAAAAAGAAAGCAAAGTAGGAAATGGAGAGTGGTGCTATTTTATACATGGTAGACAGGGAAAAGCCTCTAAGATAAGAGACATGAGCACAGGGCCTGAAGGAAATTAGGAATTGAGCCACAGCTATATCTGGGGAAGAGCAGTTTAGATAAAGAGAAGAGCAAGTGCAAAGGCCCTGAGGTGAGAGCATGTTTGAGCCCCAAGGGTGTGTGGTGAAGAGGGCAGGAGACGAAAATCGGAGGGGACCCAGAGCTTCTAGGGCTTCATAGGCTAGGACAAAGGAGATGCAAAATTAATAGAGAGCTTTGAGCAGAAGAGTGACATGATCTGATTTTACTTAAAAGGAAACAATCTGACTGCAATGTAAATACATTATAAGGAGGAAAATGGTAGAAGCAAGGAGAGCAGTTGAGAGCCTATTTCCAATAAAGAGGTGAGAAATGATGGTGGCAGCAACAGTTAGATTAGGGTGGTAGCAATGATAGTGGTGAGATTTCCTGGTGGGTTGCATGAGGAGTGTGAAAACACAGAAGTAAAGGGTGACTCCTACATGTCTAGCCTGAGCAAGGGGACAGGACAGAGTTGCCACTTCCTAAGATGGAGCCACCTAGGAGAGAAGCAAGTTTGAAATAGGAGGATATGAAGTGTTCTTTACATGTGTTACATTTTTGTGCAAGTGAAGATGTTGAACAAACAGCTGGTCTAGAGTTGGGAGAGGCTGAAGTTGATGATTATAAATGAAGAGTTATCATTTATGTGATTTTTAAAACTATGAGATTAGATGAGCTCACCCAAGGAATAAGCATAGCTAATAAAGAAGTTTAAGAGGTTGGAGCGCTGGCTGGAAAGAGCAATGGAGACCGACTGGTGGTCGGCAGGAGACGAACAACCGCAAGGAGGGCAGAGGAGGCTCTGACAAAAAGGCAAGTGATCAATCATGTCAAATGCTGATGATGAGTCCAGAAAAGTGAGGACAGAAAAATGACCATTGGATTTGGAATGGGAAGGTCCCTGGTGATCCTGCCAAGAGCAGCTTCCTGGGTTGGGTGGGGGTTGAAATGGGCTTGAGAGAAAAATAGGAGGAGAAGATATGCACAGAAAGTTTTCTGAGGAGTTCTTTTTAAAAAACAAAGAGTAGAAAATTGGTGTGATGGCTTCAGGGGGAAATGGAAAAAAAAGTTTTGTTTAAGAATGGGAGATGATAGAGGGTATTTGTAAATAATGGGAATAATGCAGCAAAAAGAGAAAAGTCAATAATATGGGAGAGAAAGGGGATAAATACATCCAGGAGCATTATCCTTCTGGTTGGGCTATTAGGAGAGAGGCAGTTAACCCACTGTAACAGAGAGACGTATCTGATTCAGCCATGGGAATCAGGAGCAAGGACAGAACAAAGAGCCAAAAGAGATAGAACTTGTAGAATTCAGTAATAATTTGCATGTAAAAGCTGGAGGAGAAAAAATCGTCCCAAATAACTCCTGGTCAGATCACTAGCCCAAGTAGCACACGGACCCCTTGAACAAGACCCCGCAAAACCAGGAGCATGGCAGGCAGATCACGCGATGCTGTGTTCCTTAAGAACAGTCCAAAATCAGCTCTTACTTCTCCAGAAGCACTGGGGGTCGGGACATCATGGTGATCCTCCTCCAGTACCACACCATAATGATGAAGATGCTGGGTGTGAGGAAGGTCTTCATGGCAAACCACACCTTGGTGAAGCCTCCATTTTGGTGGATTCCCTAGAGAAAAGCCAACATAATTTTGAAGGTGAATATATCTTAATGTTATTTTCCACCAGCAAATGCATTTTGGAGAGCGGTAAGGGGAGACCCTGTCTGCTGAACTGTCAAGATCAAGAGCTTTCACATTGATAGCATGTTACTGTCCTCAGATTCCTTCTCAGGAATCACAGGAATATACATCAAAAGGCATAAAAATGGACCCACCATAGAGTAAGAGAATGATTAAGAACACGATCAAAGACTTTTCTGTGAGGCCCCAAGTTGAGACCGGTGAAATGTGTTAAGGTAAATCTATACAGTACAATAAATGCTAAACAGTAGCGCAAAGTGCGTGCGTGATATTCATTCACTGTATATATGAAATAGTCATAATATACCATTACAATATTCATGAGCACCATGAAACTTAAAAAGCAAGGAACAAAAGTGTCAATTGAGTATGATCCCAATTTTTTTAAGCGAAGGATTATATATGTATATATGTTTAGAAAAAAATCTGGAATCAAAAACTCAAAGTGGTTATTTCCAGATGGTAGGATATTACAGGTAATTTTTATGTTTTATATGTTTAATTGTGCTTTCTAGTTTTCTACAATAAATATATATTTCTTGTGTGATTGTTTTTAGATTAAAAAGATGATCTCCTAAATAACCTAAAATACCACCGCTCCCTTGAATATTGGTGCTTGCAAGTTGAAACATGTAAAAAAAATTGCTTTTATCTTGGTGTAATTTGTTACACAATCGCAATCATTACAACACCTTAAATGGGCACAATAGTTGCATTACTTTCCGTTACTGTAATCTCTTGCACACATTTATGATCTCAGCCATCATGGGTATCTGATATTACTCCTGTTTGTCAGATGAGACAACCGAGGCACGGAGATGTGAAGAGGGAGATGCGAGTTCCCTTCTATACATGCGCTCAATACCCAGTGCTCTTAGCCAGCGTTGCAGTACCGCAGGCTGCGTGGGTCAATCAGGTTCACTCACCACCAACCGAATATCTTTTATCTCCCCAATCCCAACGTTGATTTTCTTCTTCTCATTCACAGGCAGCCGGATGTTTAGAAGGTAGTACTTATGAGCCACAGACCCAATTTCCATGAAAGGAAGGACATCGCATTCATAGTAACGGCCCTCGTGCTCCGGGGTCTGGAAGAAGAGGTTTTGAGGCAGGCTTATTACTTCCAATAGACTGTCTGAACTGTTTGTCTTACCTTTGCTTCCTATCACCAATTCTAGAAAGCTAATACTGGAAGGTGTACCTTAGAGGTACAGATAATAGGGCACTCTGGAGGCATGGTATCCACTAGTTGCTCTGTCCACCTTCAAAACAAACAATCAAACAAACAAACAAAAAAAACCCCTCAAAACCACTAGCCACATTTGAGACAGAGCCTAAGATGTTAGGTAAAAAACATAAATCTTGTCTAATTCTTTACTCTTTTCTCAGTATTTTCACCCTCATTTGAACCTAATAACAAGATAACCTGGCCTACCAGGAAGGACTTCGGGCTTTTTAGTTGCAGCCTCTCACTGGACCTGCAGGGCTCCGTGGAACGAAGAGTCAACTCCTTAAGTGTTCAGAAGGAAGCCCTGGATGACCTTCATCACAGTCTTAGATAATGGCTCATTACTTACATGGTTTTGGCCAGCAGGAGAAGCTGCAAGAAGCTGAAAATATCTACTTTTTATTGATTTGATAGAAAAAAGAAGCAACTCCAGGAGCCCTTGGGATTTGAGGGAGACAAAAAGGGATAAAAGGTAATAATGGGATTAGTTTGTTAGAGACGCTCACTTGGAATTTTCTATCTCTGAAGCTTAACTGCCCAAAAGGCAAGATAGCAGAAGGAGCAGAAATTTTAATTAAACAAAAATTAATTCCAGTTTCTAATAAAAGCCTCTTGGACTTCCTGCCAAACAACCGAAGAGGCGCTGCCCAGAGTGTGGCAGTGGGAGACTGGAGAGCAGGGGCGCAGGCTGTGTGGAAGCCGAACCCCGCTGTCCGGCACCAGGACCTCGGCCTCATCCCTGCCGAGGGCCGGGGTGGCAGGGTAAAGGTGGGCATGCGGAGGCAGGAGCTTTAGCAGCCGGGGACTTTTCCCTGATAAAAGAGATGAGTGTTTGCCATCAGTGTTGGGTTTATATACCACTTTCAATGTTTGCTGATCAAACAGGTGATAGGAGAGACCTAATTTGTTGTTCCCAAGCTTAAATTCCCAGGACCTCCATAATTTTTTGTTTATCTTCAGAGTGAAAAGTGTAGTGGAGAAATCAGAAGGATGATAGTAAGGAGTCTATAATCTAACTAGTGTATGAAGAGCCTTCTGGCCCTTCTGTGACCTTGGGGAGTTCTTTATTGGAGGGTCAGAGCTTAGGGTGCCATAAACAGACTTTTTTTTTTTTTTTAAGATTTTATTTATTTTTAGAGAGGGGAAGGGAGGGAAAAAGAGAGGAAGAGAAACAATGTGTGGTTGCCTCTCGTGCACCCCCTTGTGGGGTGGTGGGGGGGGGCAGTGTGCTGGCCCGCAACCCACGCATGTGCCCTGACTGGGGAATCGAACCAGTGACCCTTTGGTTCACAGGCCAGCACTCAGTCCACTGAGCCACACCAGCCAGGGCCAGACCTTTGTATAGAAAGACAAAAGACACACATGACAAAGGAGAGGTAGTGCAGGCAAATATCTGCCTTATACTTATGTGCTGCCACTCTTCTCTTCCCTACTCAAGGCAGACATCACTAATCAATCCTGACCGTTTTTCATCCTCTAAGCAGGAGTGCCCAACCTGTGGCCCAGGATGGCTATGAATGAGGCCTAACATGAAACTATAAATTTACTTAAAACATTATGAGATTTTTTTGTGATTACGTGTTGTAATGTATTTAAAGTGTGGCCCAAGACAACTCTTCTTCTTCCAGTGTGGCCCAGAGACACCAAAAGTTTAGACACCCCTGAAAGTTTTGGGGGGCTTTTATCAGAACTACCAGTTGATTAGACTTGGCTTATGGAATTTAAAAAATTCTTCTGTAGAGAAAATACTGTTTCTTTCCCAAACTTCAGCTGCAGGTGTATAGGTTGTTTTTCTCTTCCTTCTGCTCCTTTCTCTCTCTTATGCTTACAAATCAGGGCTAGTGTTAGTCCTCTGCAGGAACAACAAAAATACACTATAGGCTCCAATTCCGCCTCAGATTAAGCTGCATTGAGGAGGCTGAGTACCCTCTGTGATAACAGCAAGAGGAGGGTTTTCCTGTCAGGGACTTGTTTTATTTCTAAAAATTGAGAGTTTGAGGGGGAAGGAAACCAAGCTAATTTAGTCTAATGCTACTGACTTCATTATGCAATGTGCCCCTGGTCCCAAAAGTAATAGTATGGCGTTGAGGGCATAGGTCTTCCCAGGCCAGGCTCCAGCTCCGACAGGGAGAGGTTCGTGAGAACAGCGGGCAGAAGGGAAGGACACGGCCTCAGGCACGCCTGAAGCAGGTTCTGTGCTGTGATAAGGGGGGCACTGAACTCTAAGCCAGGAGACTTAGATTCTAGCCGTGACCTTGCTCCTTGCTGAGTACCTTGTGAAGGTCATTCACCTCATTTGGCCTTACTTTCCTCATAAGTAAAACAAGAAGATAAAATAGTTAATCTCCAGGGTTACTTCTAGTTCTCCATTATGGGTCTCTGGGTGTCCTCTACTTCCCTGTCCCTATAGAGAGAGTAATGCTACCAACCCATGAGACAAATATATCTAAGTTTAAGAAATTAGACACACTGGCTCCTGGGATCCTGGGCTGGCCCGTCTGTCTCAAAGACAAATTCACTGTATCCTGCTGGGGACTCTTCCTTATGCACTGATGTTCCGCCTCTGCCAGGATTTAGGGCATTCAGAAAGAAAGACACTCTCCCTGCTCTCTCTGCTTTCTCCCATCCCCCTCAGTCCTCCCCCAACTCCAGCGTGAGACTGACTAATTAGGACAAATTACAGCAGGTGGCAACTTGACTTTTTTTTTTTAACTTCGCAATCCACCAGGGACTAAAAAGCTTTAAAGCAATTTCTCATTTAATCTTCAGGCTCAAGACTAAATTTCACTGCAATCAAAAGACACAGATTTGATGATTCATTTCCTTCACACTTTTCAAGGTTTAATATCTTTCTTGAAAGGGATCAACACATCCTAAAGATAATTAAGCAACCAGCATTAAGGAGCAGTTACAGGCTTCTTAATGACTTCCCCTCACTCTGCTTCTCAGTGCCCTCCAAGTGTGTAAGTAAGGTGAGAAATGACTTTTCCCTTTTCTGAGGATGAAATTCCATATCCAAAAGCTTTATATCCTTTAGCTTAGATAGCCAACCAATCTCACTGCTGAAAGATGCAATCAACTTGCAGCAACCGCTAGAAAGGTTTTAATTAATTTTCTCCGTTACACACGAAGATCTAAAAATGTCAGATATTCCGCTCTCCTGCTACCTCCAGTTTCTCTCTACAATTCATTTTTACCCACTGATGGCCCCCAAGGGTCTACCCAAACAATTCCAGGTAGCTTTTTTTGTTGGGGGGGCGGGGGTGCTATAATTGGCACTCAGCAAAAAGGGTCTAGGGCAGTGGCTCTCAAACTTTATCAAGCTTAGGAAAAGGAATTGACCCACTCATTTGCTGATGGGCACTTAGGCTGCTTCCAGCACTTGGCCATTGTGAATTGTGCTGCTGTGGCAGGGCGGGTGGGGCGGGGCGAAGTGGTGGCGGGAGAATGGAGACAACTCTACTTGAACGACAATAAAAAAGGTTGTTATTAAAATTGTAAATAATAAAAAAATAGAAAAGAAAAGGAATTGAAATCCTGTTAAAAGAGATTCCTTGCTCCTACACCCTGAAATTTTGATCCAGTAGGTTTTGGGTATAACCTAGGAATCTGCATTTCCTATATGCTATCAAGTGATGCTAAAGCCATTGGTTCTCAAATCGTACTCTTTGTGGCTCTAACCTAGGGAACCTAGGAAGAGAGACTTCATAAATGCCAGGTGCCCCAGTAGGTGCTTCATGCCCAGGAGAGAGAGTCCTGGTCACCGTGTGCTGAACACCCGCTTTCATTCTCAGGCATGTCCCAGACTGCATGTTAAATGACAAGGTCACCTTGCTCATGTTCACTATCTCACCTTGTCCTTACAAAGTCTCCACAGAAGTTTTTATTATCCCATTTCGCAGAAGAGAAACTGGACCTCAGACAGTTTGCCTGATGTCACGCAGACAGGAAGTTATACAACTTGGAACTGAAGACAAGTATATTTTGCTCCAAATCTACGCTTTCACCTAATGTAAATACGTTGAGCCTGCCCCATATTACTCCTCTTTAGGGTAGGTCAGACAGGGCAGGGGCATTGTATTCAGAGGCTTCAACCTGCTGTTCTCACCAATCACTCCACAGGGAACCCCAACTTTAGTTACAGGCAAAAGCAAAGTTGGGAAAAGCCACACTAAGAGCGGAGAGGAACTAAATCAGACAGTGGAGTGGCTACTGCAAAACTATCCAAATCCTTTAGGTGCAATTGATCTGGAGATGTCATGTGACAAAACGACAGACTCGAGCATGTGCTCCTGTAGAGCCTCGTCTCTCCCACACGTCACACCAAGAAAATGAGGCCATTTCCGTACCTGAAGAGCCATCGGAAGTCACCTACCATTGACGGTGCGCCATGTTAGCACCCTCGAGGAACGTAACCATGAGTGACAGTAACTCTGGCTCTGTTCCACCTTTACAGAGATTCCAAAAGATTTTCAAGAGCAGCCTGGGGTCAGAATGTCAGGGAGGCATGCATGAGGGCGGCACTTTCCTTTTGTAAAGGGCCTCCGGCTAATTCTGATTTGGTCCTTAAACCACCCTACTCTCCTCAAAAGTCACTGAGTCAATCCCTGAATTTTCTATTTATGAGAAATCTAAGGCCTTTGCCCTCACATCCCCAAAATATCCCCTATTTGCAATGCAGGATAGTAATCTCCCTTCCATGGGCGGCTGAATGAGTCCTCCTGGAGGGACTGGAGAAGGGAGAGTCTGAAAGATGGGTTAGAAGACTGAGGCCTCAAATAAGACTAGATTTCCTCCTTTGTGTCTTCTTCCGCCTGTGGTCATTGGGATTTTTAGTTTTCATACTTGCACATTAACTTTGGCAACAAAGAGAGGCCTAAGAAACAGAGAAGTAGACAGAGCATGAATCCAGTATCAACAGATACTTACACCTCAAAATAACTTAGCAATGGTCTTCAGACATGGTTAGCTATTAACCAAAGAATGAAGAATTTATTTTTATGTAAGTGTTTCAGAGAAACAACTAAATCACTTCAGTCAGACATTCCGTGTAGTCTTTCCTCATATGCAGGGATGTGAAATATCTACTGGCTCTTTACTAAGACAACAGACAATGTGGCACACACATGCTAAGAAATAAGGAACGTGTCTGTTAACTGTAAAGCAAATCTCCCCTCATACCTGGAAACTGAAAAAAACAAAACTCCATCAACTTAGACGTCAAGGAACCCTACCTTGGGGGATGTGAAGGTACATTTGAGTTTCCGGGGCACCCTCTCATGGGCCATTTCAGTCCATTCAGCAGACGCATCATCACGGTAAGCCAGGGAAACATCCATGGAAACTTCTGCGTTTTCTCCTGCACGAGAAGTACTCACAATTCAGAAATGGCTTTGAAAACAGTTCAAAAATTCTTATAGGCTCTGCCACAAGAACCAACAAGACAAAAGAAATGCACTACTGCCTATGAGGCTCCAAATCTGAAACTCCAAATCTGAAGACTTAAAAGTCATGGGATGAATGGCTGGGTGCTGGGTCCCCTTTTACAACCTCTGTGCGGAGACGGGGTCCTCACTATCTCTGAGGCAGCTCGGACAGTCATGTTCTGACTTATTCAGCACTTAGCTTCCCATAACTTGCACGACTAGTCCTAGGTCTGCACATAGGAGTCACATGGAAGGTGAAGTCCTTGCTCCACAAAGGGCCCTGGCCAGGTAGCTCAGTCGGTTAGAGTGTTGTCCTGACAGGCCAAGCTTGTGGGTTCGATCCCTGGTGAAGGAATATACAGGAATCAACCAATGAATGCATAAAGTGGAAAAACAAATTGATGTTTCTCTCTACGTATCTCTCCATTCCTCTTTCTCTCTAAAATCAATAAAAAATTTTTTTTAAAGTGCCATAGGTACTAAAAGCCATACCTCATCTGCCTGTGTTTTCTCTCCTCTCTGAGAAACAGGACCAGGTTTTCAACCCCCTCAGAGACATGATTCAGGTACCTTTGGTGCTTTCTGCTGGATATACCCTCATCTGAAAGGAGCCTCCCTGAAGCTACCCCCAACAAGCTCTCCAATATAAGATCTGCTACTTCTCTAACATGTAAAACCCCTTCTTCACATGGTGGAAAATGTTAATCTTAAAAGATGAAGGTTTTCCCCCGAAATTATTATTATTAATGAGCACATGATTGCACAAATAAACATTCACACAGTCTTCCGTATCAGTAAGGAATAGGTTTAACTCACCACAGAACTCATTAAGGGGTTTAGATTAATAAAAATTGCATCTATACATTTGTCTGTTTTATACTCTGTTGATCGAGCTCCAGAACAGTGGGGCTCTAACGGAGAATAAAGAAAGCACAGACTACATTTCCAAAATGATAGGAGAGCCAGCTCCCACTTGGGGTTATGAGACTGCACTTAATTCTAGGCTCTGGAACCTGAACACACACAGGGCACAAGGGGAACGGGTAAGAATAACTGCTATTTGGAAAATTAGGGTTTTTCTACCACTGGCCCGGTGTGGCTTGAGGTCTATTTGACAGTGTCATGAACCCCTGATTCTCTGAGGAAATCCAGGAAGAGAAAGAAATGATGCACACCAATGAATGAAATCCCCTGTAAACTTTGGAGTCTGCTACTTTATTAATATTTAAACCTCAGTAAATCATGGTGACTTGGCTACTTGTATTTTCCTCTTCTTTCTCTTGAAACTAAAAAACAAAAGGACAAAAAAGGGAAACCAAAAGCTATGAACCACAAGGGAAAAAATTGTAGATAAATGAGTGAGCCAGAGATTTCAACAAATTTCTTCCAGATGAAAAATAAAGCAGGGTTTCTGACAGCGATAGAGACTGGCACAGCATAAGCTCCCACAGAAAGGATATTCTGGGAAAGTGAACCAACATATCCAATAGACCGCCCAAGTGACCATGAATCTGAAAGCACTAGATTTTGCGGAAGACAGAAGCGAGGCAAGGCGCCAACATGAGGGAGACTGGGTTGAAGTCTGTGCACAGAATCGGTGGACCTCCAGCTCTCCTGCATCACCACACAGTCTGAGGGGAGAGTCTGGGCTTGAGGCTGAAAATGGGCAGAGTCTGTACAAGAAACTGTGGGATGCTCAGCTGGGCAGAAGCAACGCTCGAAGTTCGTTCATCCTCTAGGTTACGGGCCAGAATGGCTGCAACTTCTCCTTACCGGGCAGCCTGGTGGTCAATAAAAAGAATTGACCAGAGCTTCAGTACTAGGCACCTATATATACATAATTTTTTTCTTTTATTTGTAACACTGGGATTAGGAATTGGGGCCTTCACTTCCAGAACCATACAGCTCAAGAATACCAGTCAGAAAAGGTGTAAGAGAAATTATCAATTCACATACTGGGCTCATGGGAACACTAGGGTTCAGAGCAGGAGGGGCTGTTAGTGTGAG
The DNA here is from genome assembly GCA_004026765.1 of Micronycteris hirsuta. NCBI lineage: Eukaryota > Metazoa > Chordata > Mammalia > Chiroptera > Phyllostomidae > Micronycteris > Micronycteris hirsuta. Next base: position 66,713 of record PVJI01002721.1, on the reverse strand, counting down.
ACCCATACTTTTGTCCTTTTCTAATTTTTTAAAAATATATTATTGATTATGCTATTATAGTTGTCTCAATTTTTCCTGCTTTGCTCATCTCCAACCGGCAACCCCCATTCCCTTTGGCAATCCCCTGATAGTTCATGTCCATGGCTCATGCATATAAGTTCTTTGGCTTCTCCATTTCCTGTACTGTACTTTATACATCCCCCTGTCTATTCTGTACCTACCAATTTGTAATTCTTAATCCCTCAGCTCTTTCCCACATTCTTCTCCCACCCCTGCTGATAATCGTCCAAGTGATCTCCATATCTATGATTCTGTTCCTGTTCTGCTTCTTTAGTTTGCTTTTTAGATTAAATTGTTGATAGCTATGAATTTATTGCCATTTTAGTGTTCATAATTTTGATCTTCTTCTTTTTCTTAAATAAGTCCCTTTAACATTTCATGTAATAAGGGCTTGATGATGATGAACTCCTTTAGCTTTACCTTGTCTGGGAAGCACTTCCTCTGCCCTTTGATTCTAAATGACAGCTTTTCTGGATAGAGTAGTCTAGGTTGTAGGTCCTTGCTTTTCATCACTTTGAATACTTCTTGCCAGTCCCTTCTAGCCTGCAAAGTTTTTTTGAGTAATCAGCTGATAGTCTTATGGGAACTCCTTTGTAGGCAACTCTCTGCTTTTCTCTTGCTGCTTTTAAGATTCTCTCTTTATATTTAATCTTTGGTATTTTAATTATGATGTGTCTTGGTGTGGTCCTCTTTGTGTCCTTCTTGTTTGGGACTCTCTGTGCTTCCTGGACTTTCATGTCTATTTCCTTCATCAAATTTTGGGAAGTTTGGGAGGGGAGAGGCTGCAAATAACTGTAATTAAACAAAAAAATTAATTAAAAAAAAGAATTAAAAAAAAATTTGGGAAGTTTTCTTTCATTATTTTTTCAAGTAAGTGTTCATGTTGGTACATTTGAAGTTGTCCCCGAGGCTCCTTAACCTAGCCTTGTTTTTTTTAGATTCATTTTTCTCCTTGCTGTTCTGATCGAATTTTTTTTCTTCCTTATGTTCCAAATCATTGATTTGATTCTCAGCTTCATCTACTCCACTGTTGGTTCCCTGTAAATTTGTCTTTATTTCACCGAGTGTAACCTTCATTTTTGCCCAGTTCTTTTTTACGCTCTTGAAGTTCCCAATGAGTTCCTTAAGCATCTTAATAACCAGTGTTTTGAACTCTGCATTTGTTAGTTTGCTTATCACCATTTTATTTAGTTCTTTTCCTGGAGTTTTGTTCTGTTCTTTCATTTGGGCCATGTTTCTTTGACTTCTCATTTTGGCAGCCTCCCTGTGTTTGTCTCTATGTATTAAGTAGAGCTGTTTGACTCCCTGTCTTAGTAGTGCGGTCATTTGTAGAAAAGTGCACCAGTAAGTTGGATGGGGTGGAGCCTTAGGTAATTGCCTGGATGGGGCAATCTGTGTGAACAAGGTTGATGGAGTCTCAGATAAGGTGTCCCCACTCTGTGGCTCTGTGTGGGGGAGGGTTCAAAAGGGGACAATACCTCTGCCTGGCCTCTGGAGTTTTGTCCAGGAAGAAGCTGCCCCCCAGCACATGCCCTGATGCCAGACACTTCAGTTCCTCCCCGTGTGCCACTGGTGCCCTTCCAGCTGCTGCCCTGGTGCTGGAGCCTAGAGGGAGTGAATCTGTGTAAGTCCTAAGAGAAGAGATTCCTGAGAATCTTTTGGTTTCTTCCACCACCCCAACCTCCACTGGTTTTTCACCAGAGGTTATGGGGACTTTTCTTCCTGGCACTGGAACTCTGGGCTGAGTGGTCTGGTGTGTGCTCCCAAAGTATCCCTCCCAATTTTTATCCACCGCATGTGGGTGTGGGACCTCCGTTCTGTGTCTCCCCATCTCTGCTCCTCTCTGCATCTCTGCCTCTCCTACCCATCTGGAGGAATGTGATTTTTTTAATTCCCTGGTTGTCAGACTTTTATACAGCTTGTACTCTGATAAATTTGAGTGATAGTTGTTTTGTAGTTTAGTTGTAATTTTTGCTGTGGTTGTGTGTGGATGCGAGCCATGTTTTCCCATGCCTCCATCTTGACTGGAAGTCTGGAATGAGCCCCATACTTTTAAAAGGTCCAACTCTGTCCGGCCCTTTTCCAGCTGTTCCCTTCCTAACAGGGTGAGATAACCTTAGTAAAGGGGACATGCCCAATGAGAGCTAAATCCGCCCCCAAGTTCTAGACCATGCTCTAGGAACTTGGGAACCCAGACTATCCTACACAGACAGGTCTGAACTGACTTGCATGGCCTGGCAGGGGAGCTTTTTCCCCAATCTGGCCTCCCACGCAGAACTACACAAGTATATGTGCACCTTAGGGTGCAGGAGTGGTCAGAGGCTGCTGTTTATAAAATGCTATGAGAAGAGTTTGGGTTTGGAGGTTAGGGTATCCACACACAAGCACACACACACCCCTCCCACCCCGCCCCGCCCCATCTAGGATGAATCCTGGGGTAGGAACAGAAGGCCTTTAGAGGCCTACACTCTCTAGTCAGTCACATTTGGACACAGAATTCCAAGGAGTCCAAGACTCCTAAATTCAAACCTGCCCTTCCATTTCATTATGAAGGCAGATTTGTTATTATTAGATGATGGAACTTATTTGTCTTAACAATTTGTTATCACTTTTAAGTATTTAGACATAAGGCAGCCATACCATCATAGGTGCTCTTGCCCTGGGCCCCGACAAATGTTAGGGATGGGGCTGCTTCAGAGCAGGGGCCTCGGAAAGAGAGAAGCCAGACAGGTTGGCCCCTAGCCTGCTCCCAGCTTTGAGTTATTCCCATCTGTTGGGAATCCCCAAAATGTTTTAATACATGCTGTTAAAAATGAACATTTAAAACTCTGTTTTCATGTACAACTTCTCTGTATGAAGCCCCTATGTCTTCCCTGCTTTCACTTAAATACCTCATTTAATTTTCCCAGCGACGCTATTAAATGGGCATGGTTCTTTTCTGTTGATAACTAAGGTCCTCAGACATTAAGTCACTTAAAGTCATATTGTAATTGGTAATATGAAAAAGACAACCATTTGGAAATTGTCTTAAAAGACAATCATATTTTTTGTATCGCTTAAAGAAAACTGGCTAACTTGTGCTGAAACAAGCCCCTTAAACTAGTCACAAAATATGAATGTGTAAGTCTTTAATAAAAACTTGTAGTTCTTACACCTATTCTATGAAGAAGAGGCTACATAAATTGCCCAAGAATACCAAGAATACATAGTAATGCATTGTAATAATAGCAATACAGTGGCAGAGGTAGGACTTAAACCTTGGTCTGGATCACCCCAAAGCCCCACTACCTTCCACTACCTTTGTTGGTAGAAACCAGTAGAATTCGAAAGCAACTTAACAGTGGCATCGATCACACTGTGTGCAAAGGGCCCCTCAACTCTGACTAAACGTCCTTGCAGACTTCTATAGGAGAGAACTATGCCATGTTCTTGGGCGGTTGCAAGCAGGGCTTGTAATACATCTGGAATTCTCTAAGCTGAGCTTTGATGGGAGGAACTGCCAAAACCTACACAGCACCCTTTCAGAAAACTGATGTGATCCATAACATGGAGATGGAAGCCTGCGGACTCTGGTTCACATCCTGGTTCTGCCCCTAACTACATGTGTGATCGGGGACAGGTCCAGTTTGGATAGGGGAGTAAGTCCCGTCTGCTGGTGGCAGTTGCTTTTGGCTCCGGTCCATAGACATCATGAGGCAGTATAGATTGTTCTTATCAGACCTGCCTTTTTCAAGACAAGCCAGAAATCCTAATTGTTGTGAGACAACCAATTGAGAGAGGGTTCATAACATCTCTGGTTCACTAAAAACAAAAACTAAACTAAAACAAAATGAAACACAATCTCTGTGCAGGTCGGCTAATAAAACATGAAGCCACCTGAGTCACTCTGTGGAGAAGACAATTCTCACACTGCCCCCACACTACCATTCCTTTCTCTTCATTTAAGGGAAATTCTTTATAAAGCTTTCTGTTTTTGTTCACGAACTTTATCACATGTTCTGTCTAATCTGCACACATCACCCATTTACTTCCGATGTACTTTGAGGCAGGTGGCATCATTCCTGTGTGTGAGAGAGGGAAGACAAGACCCGAAAGTCACACTTGTAGAAACACTGGACTCAAAGCTTCTAGAGCTTCCTGGCCTATAGTCGTGGCTTTCGCTGTCTTTCATGGTGTACTTATAAATAGAAACCACAGGGAGAATAGCCAGTTCCAGTGACCCTCCGCCCTCCTTCACTGGAGGTCGTGATATCACTCTGAGACAAATGCTCAGGTTCCTTATCTGTTGGAATAAGACTTTCCTCCTAGGATTTTGTCATCACTAAATTAGTTACTACATCAGAAATGCTTAGAGCAGTGCAGAATGCATAAAGGATTAGCTATTGTTGTTACCATTTTATTAGGGAACTGAAACTCTTATACCTACCTTTAACTCAAAATAATTACCAGATTTCAGAAACACAGAAATTTCCACTCTGAAACCCCTATCCAACTTGGAACATAAAACTCAGAAAGAGGAAAGCACTGGGCTAAGGAACCCAGCAAGCTGTGAAGTCAGCCACCTGAATCATTTTCTCTTTGGCCTCCAATGGACTCGGAAATAAAGTTCAGCTTTAATGACTACGTTGCATGTAATAAAAGACCAGTTTCATGACTCCTGGGAGACTCCTCCTCACCATCACCACCCCCGGAGATAATGAAAGTGAAGGATCCAATTTGAACTCCCTGGGAGAATGGTAGGAAGGCCAAGGTAGGCTACCTCTGGCACCTGGAGAACCTTCCCTATAAAATGAGGACACTGGTTATACCAGTTCCCTGGTGGAAAGTCCTAAGGTGTCAGCATAGGGCATTTATAGATTTGAAATGCATAGTTTTCCACAATATATTAGACCAGCAGCTTTGCTATACTGTGGGCTGTCCAAGCTTCACTTTTCTCAAATGGCTTAGGAGACACATTTTGGTTGGGTGGAAAATTCATTCAGAATGCTGAGAAGGGAGGTGTGGAAAGGCACTGTGGTTCTCGACAGACACTTACTATTTCCATCCTGGTACGGGGGTGGTGCTCCAACACGAGGAAACCTGCGCTCCGAGGTTCTGCAGAAGCAGACCCAGATGGCAGACCCAGGTGGAAGGACCTTGCCTTTCCATATTAGGAAGCATCCATCAATCATATCCTTAGGAAGCATTTATCTCTGTACTAGTTAATTAAAGTGTCCTGCTCTGCATCAAAAAAGCATTTGCCCATCAGTTTTCTGAAGACAAGTGGAAAGTCAGAAGAACAGCAAGTCCTCTGAGTGAGCCAAAAATGATGGGGAGACAATTAGCTAGAAAAGAACCTGAGTCCCTCCAAGAAGCTGGGGCAGCTGCTTGATGAAAGAATGTCCCCTGGGGGCCGGGAGGGGGGAACGAAGTGATGATTTTCACTTACACTTTTCATAAATTTTATTTTCCAATTACAGTTTACATTTGGTATTATTTTGTATTAGTTTCAGGTGTTAGCCATAAAATTAGATCTTAACATTTGCGACAGCATGGATAAACCTAGAGGGTATTATGCTAAGTGAAATACGTCAGTCTCACACATTTTGAAATGGGCACTTGCCAGGTAGGATAGTACAGTGTTTTGAATCCTATCTTTATGTCTTTCTGGCTAAGCGACCTTGAATAAGTCTCAGTTGCCATCTCGGCAAGATAGAAATAGTGGGGCCTACTTCCCAAGGCTGTTGACAGGACCACTTGTCACACCGACACTTAAAAATACTATTTCCCTGCTCCAGCTGGTGTGGCTGCATGGGAGCATTGTCCCGTACACTGAAAGTTCGCGCCTTCAATTCCCAGTCAGGGCATGTGCCTGGGTTGCCTGTTCCGTCCCCGGTCGGGAGTGCATACAGGAGGCAACCGATCGATGTTCCTCTCACATCAAATGTTGCTCTCCCTCCCTCCCTCTCTCTCTCCCTTCCCTTCCCTTCCTTTCCTTCTCTCTGAAATCAATAAACATGTCCTCAGGTAAAGATAAAAAAAAAAATACTAGCTCCCTTTCCCTCCAGTCTCAGGATGGTTAAGTTATATTGTTGACCAATTAACTATAAATAAAGGGGGAAGGGGGCAGGAGAAGTCACATTGAGAGGAAGTAAAGAATTACGTTATGGTTGTCAAAGGTTTCCTGAGAAACCTTGATTTCCCTGGGCCCTTACCCTGGGGAAAAATTAAAGAGGCTTCAAAATGCTCATATGCATTCCTACATTCCATAGGGGAGCCTGTCAGTCACCAGGGTTTGTTTGGGTAGCCTCTGAAGGAGGGCGTCCAAACCAGCCTCCAGCAGACATATAATCTGGGGTTATTTATGCCAGCGTTCCTTCCCCAATCAAAAACTCTCTGACCTGGCTTGTATTTTCTTGACGCTTTCAATTAAGGAAATAACAAAACAAACTCTGTCCTATATCCATGGCTAGGTCTGGTAAAAATGGACTCGGCTAATTATAAATTTGGCCCTGGGTGTTTTCTTAAGATGGCCTACAGGCCTGGGTGTGAGCAGTTATAAAAATGAATGAGTACAATTATTTCGCAAACCAGACTAACAGTTTAGTTTGCATTACCTCTCTCGTTTGTCCAGCGTTTGCATTGTGGAGAAGTGTTTTCCACATGTAAGAGGACATTTTTCTAAGCATCATCAAAATGGTCCCTTGCTACTTTCTGAAGAAATACCCCCTAGGCAAAGTCAGCTGAATGTAATAAAATACCAATCTATGAAACATGATGAGGATGGAGGAAACATTCCTCACATCAGGCCCTTTGCCAAACATTCATTTATCCTTACTGTACCCTACGGTCCTGCTAAAGGCTATGCACTTGGACAAGTAGCTGGGACATCAATTGTTCTGTAAACAAATGAATCTGAAGTACCACAGAGTATAGACAAACTATGTTCGTTCACCAGGTTGTAGAGTAGCTCTCTCCCCTTCGACCTCAGCACATTTGCTTTGAGGGGTGTTTCTTCTGCTCCTGGGATGCCAGTCACCTTCTCAAGTTCAAATTTCCTCCCAAACTTCAAATCCACATGCTCACTTCCTACTGGATGTCTCTACTGTACTTTTGTGGTTCTGAAAGCCAATTGCACCCCCCGTTTGGTCAATTCTCTTTGTTCATCACATCTGGCAGACCACCGCAGCCAATGCTGCCTCCAAGATGGAATCAATATACCCCTCTGCCCTGGCTGGTGTAGCTCAGTTGATTGAGCGCGGGTCTGTGAAGCAAAGGGTCGCCGGTTTGATTCCCAGTCAGGGCACATGCCTGGGTTGCAGGCCAGGTCCCCAGTGGATGCCACTTGAGAGTCGACCATACATGATATTTCTCTCTGTCTTTTTCTCCCTCCCTTCCCCTCTCTCTAAAAATAAAAATAAAAAAAAAATAAAAAAACAAAAAAACACACCTCTGAAAACCCTAACACTAGATGGACCATCCAATCCAGTTCAATTTTTTTCTCCAAACATTTTTAAGCACCTACTAGTTTCCATGCACAGTAGTGGGGATAAAAATACATACAAGGCAAAGTCATTGCCCTCAATTATTCACAGTAAAGTGGGCAAGGCGGGCCTATGTTTAAATAAGATAATTCCATGTGGGTAGTACCACTGGAGAAGTACATATGAAGTACACAGTCAACATGAAGATGCCCAGAGTGCTAGGTAGGGGACAAGGAATGCAGTGGACTACATGATCTTCTGGATCCCTTCATCCAGATGAGATGGTGGTCCACTGTGAATCATTGGATGAGTAAGAGTTCACTGGGTAACAAGTAGGAGAAGGAATTACAGGCAGCGGAAGCCACATGCATAAAAAGTCACGGAAGCACAAAATAGCACGGTGTCATCGGGGAGGAGTGGAGAGAACAGCCAAGGCAGGAGAGCAGGAAGGCTCCGATGACAATGGGAAGAAGCTTGCTCTGCATGTTGCAGCACTTTATTTTGAAGGGTGTTTAAGCAAGGAGATCTGGAAGCTATGTGAAAGGCAGACTAGGAATCCAGAGGAAACTGAGCCCATTGCACTTATGCAGTTCTCAGTATGTTTAAGATGATCTAATCTCATAGAAAATATCACCTTGTCTGTTTTTCAAGGAATGTGAACTCAACATTAACCAATCTTTTCCTAGCAAAGCTAGAGAAATCAGAACCACCCAAACCGGTGAGTGTTGAAATGCTGGGAAACAAATGTGGCAACAGCTCTCTCCTATTTGACCATAATCAACATAAATGTGGAGAGAAAATCTTGACAGCCAAGGGAGGAAACACACAGTGGCTTCTTTGCTTTCTCCCCAGGACACTGTCAGTGCACAGAGTGTTTAGAACAGCTGGTTTGATGGTTATGAAAATCTACCTGCCTCTCTCTCTTTCTCTCTTTCCTTCCCTCCCTCCCCCCCACCCCTCTTCTTTCCCTCTCCCTCTGAAGGCAATTAGAGAAGAGAGCTTCATTCACACTGAATCTAAAAATAGATGATGGCAGAGTTCACAGACTGACAGCTGCATTCTCATACAGTAACCAGGAAGGGAAAGGAATGGCTAATTTAACTTAACAACTTCCAAAACAAACAGTGCAGATGTCTAGGATAAAGAGAAAACACCAAGGTCACTTCTCCAAAGAGCTGGAAGAGCAACGGGGTCACTCTGTGGCAGTTTACTAGTCCTCCCCAAATCCTGACGAAACGAAGTATTTTGCTCAGATCCGCCGAGAGCCTTTAGACAGGAGTTTGGCAGACGAAGCTGCTCAAGGAATCCAAGCAAGGTCAGGTAGAAGGCCCTGGACTTGCCCTTGTAATCTCTTCATAGATGACCTGGATATCAGAAGCTAAGATTTATAGATAAAATACATGAGCACTTTTTTCCCCCTTCACCATATCAAAAATTACACGCTGCCTAGCCTGGGGCAGAAAAAGAAAAGTGATTCAGGAAATAAACATGGATCATTAAGGGGGAGAGACCAGGTGTCTAAAAGGAGTGAACCATTTCTTCCTCTCCTCAGTCTGCCCTGCCCAGGATTATGGTTGGGCTTCAAAGGAAACAAGGGAACACTTGTGGACAGGAGGCAGATCCTCTCTGCAGCTCTCCCACAGATCTGTGCAGGCTCTCAGGGCTGCTGCCAGCCAGCTAAATGTCAGATCGCTGCACCCCAGCATTCCCGCGCCGCACTACCTCCATCGCCCCGGTGACTAAGCTGTTTCAACAGCTGTGTTATTGCTGGAGTCAGGCCAGTGTTACTCACACAGAGTATTTGTTTCGTATGGCTTATGGGGGGGGATTACTGCACTTGGCTTTTGGGGTTCTATTTGCGGATCAGATCCTCCCCTTGACCCATCAGCCCGGGCATTCCCTGGACCTGATCTCTGGGTAGCAATGGGACAACATTGGGCTCCCTCCTAGGCTTCCAAAATTTGGACAGATTCACACCACAAAGAGGGTGCAGATGAGTGTGTGAGAGAGCGAGAAGGAAGCATAATAATAAACCACGACCCTCAGCTGAGCCCCCAAACACCTCCACTGCCCCTCCCTCAATAAAAGCCACCCGCGCTAACAGGAGTGTTAAGCCCTCTCTCTCTCCCTCTTTCTCTCTCTCTCTCTCTCTCTCTCCAGCCATCTTCTTCAGTCTTTCCCTTGAAATAACTTCTTTCCTTCTGGGTAATATTGGCAACCCCTCTGCCTCTGTCAGCCTCTCCATGCATCTCTCTCTACAAACTCGCCTCGAATGCTCGGTCTGGGTGGCATCCTCCCTTAGCCAATGGCCTCCCCTCTGTCATCACATCAGTTGTGATCATTTAGGCTCCTATCACTTCTGAAGCAAGACGGGCCCCTGCTAGTCCCTTTCTCAGCATGGCAGGCACTCCATTACGAAGTGCCGAACAAACCAACTCAACTCCCTTACTTTGAGGGGTGACAGGAGAAGGGAAAAGGTATTGTGCCGGTGACCCTTGTCTTCTGTTGGCAGGACCAGTTACTATTTCTAGTGCATTACAAGCTGCATCCTCCTAAGGGCCCTGTTAGCCTGCTCTCCCTCCTAAGTTCTCACCAAAAGCAATAGGGCTACACTTTCTAACATTGAAAAGACCGTAGAAATGTGAGTCTTTTATAAAGAAGATTCTGTATTTTAAAAATAAAACAATGATCCTTAAAACCACCCATTTTGAGTGCCTACTATGTGCAGACATTTTCAGCGACACATAGATGCCAGCCAGATATAAACAAGCATTCTACAAGCTCAAAATGAGGAAACTGAGGCCCACAGTCACACTGCTAGTGTGTGTGTGAGGGGTGGGGGTAAAATGTGACCCTGGGTTTTTCCAACTCCACAGCTCAAGTTCTTTCCCATTATGTCACAGGTCAGGAGACCTGTTTCTTGCTCTAGGAAAGCCACTAATTAGCTGTACAGTTTGAGTAAGCTGCTTTATGTATTACATTATTTCTTTAAATACTGAGTTGAATCATATGATGACTAAGGTCCTTCTAGTTCTAACAATTCATGAATGTAGAAATCTAAACTGCCACCAGCTATTTAACTGCCTTCTACACTTGAGGCATTATGGCAAAAACAAACAATAAAACAACTCCCGCCCTCCGGGCACTTACAATAGAATTGGGATAAAAACTTGAATTTGACTAATGTAAGAGTTAAACAGTAGCAAATAGGCCCCGGCTAGCTAGGTAGTTCAGTTGTTTAGAGCATCGACCCCACACACCAAGGTTGCAGGTGGGACCCCCTGTTAGGGCACCTGTGAAAAATCAACCGATGTGTGCATCAATAAGCGGAACAAGTCAATGTTTCTCTCTCTTTCCTTTCCTCTCTGCCTCCAAAATCAATTTTTAAAAATAATAATAAAATAAATAAACAAACGGCAGCCAACACAAAAATACCAGAGCACATGGCAGTGGGGGAGAAAAAAAACACAGTCATAATTTTAAAAGGACAGCAGTGCATTTCAACAATGGTTTCCCCCCTCCCGCAAACCTTTGCGTTGCCTGCTGGCAGGAAGAGCCAGCTACCAGAAGGGATCACGACTGTTTCATGGGAAAGCTTTGTTTCTGACAAGTTTCGTAAAGGAAAAAGTAGGCTAGAACAAGCTTTTTATTTCCAACCCATCTTTTCTTAGTTCCCATGAATGAGGAGGGGATACAAATGCGAGCAGGCAGCCAGGGAGAAAAATAATATGGCTGGTGGTTCCTGACCTCCTGGATTCCTGCTGGCAGAGAAGCCTGAGAGGCAGCATTTAATTGTGGAAAAACCAGCCTTGCTAGCCTCTTATCTTTTCCTCTGTGACTTAAACCCACAATTACTGGCAACCCCTAGATTCCGAGTCACTCAGCTGGCGGTGGCAGCAATGGCTGTGTCTGCGACTGAAAAGCAAAAGGGGAGTCAGATTTTACCTGCCTGCGAAGCCTGCCTGGTGCGAACCCAGCCCTAACCCAGCTTCATGACTTCTCCCATTAAAATGTTCACAGCTGCTCTCCCGTCAGGAATACCACCAGGCAAGAAGCCCAGAGGGAAAAAAAGAAAGAAAGAAAGAAGTAAAGAAAGAAATGAGATTTCTAGCTGCTCTATAATTCAAAGGACAAGCTAGGAATCTCAAATCCTGAATTCCACATTTTATTTCAGCACTAGATATGTGATTTTCAATTCCTTTTCTCAAGGATCAAACTCCAATTCTCTTTGCCTGGTCATCAAGGCAGCTCACCAACTGACCCCTCTGTCTTTCAGGAGCTTAACTTTCCTCTCCAATATGGGACTTTTCCACAGCCTAACGGATGGGCTGACTGTCCTTTGCACATAACATGCTGCTTCACAGCTTTTCACAGTAGGAAAATATGGGTGTTAGTCCTAACTTTCTTACCTGCAAACAAGGTGCCCTTGGAGAAGTCACTCACTGTCTAAGGTTGTCTGTCTTCCATATACCTCTTCTCCCATCCTGAATTATTATTCAATTCTAAAACATTTTAATGTATATGTTAATAACATCTCCTGTTTTAAAAGGATATTCTCCACCTTTTAAAAGTGCTGGTCAATATGGTATTTGGCACTCATGGGGTCTTTACCAAGAATTCGGAGTTCTTCTGTTCAGATTCACAAATCTATGAATTCTATAGATGACTTTCAGGACTTCAGTAGAAATATGAATGCAATATGTGTGAATGGGGCTTTTGCACACTTCCTCTTGATCTATAAAGTTAAGAACCTCTGTCCGAAAGTAATAGAAGGCTGGTGGCAGCATCCACCTGGGTCCTTGTTTTGCACACTCTGCCCTACTGGTTCCCTTTCTGGGCTTCTACATTCTCTCCAGAACTCACATTCCTCTTCTCTGCTCAAGTCCAAGGATAATAATAACTCACTTTTATTGAGCATTTATTATGTACCAAGCACTCAGTATATAAAAGCATCATATGTATTCCAGTTTACTCCTTAAAATGATCCCTTAAGGGTGGTACTACTATTATCTGTATTTTATAGATCAATGATTTTCAACCTTTTTCATCTCATGGCACACATAAACTGATTACTAAAATTCTGTGGCACACCCAAAGATATATATATGTCTTTTGCTGTCTGAAAAAAAAAAAAAAAAATAGGTGTAATTTGATTCATTCACACCAGATGGCTAATGTTGTGTTGGCTGTTATTTTTTTTTTTTTATTTGACAATCTAATGGAAAGAGATCAGTGTCCCTGACTAAATAGTCAGGTCTTACACGTTTTAAAAATCCTTGTGGCGCACCGGTTGAAAACTGCTGTTGTAGATGAAGAAAAGTGCAAGGAAGTTCAGAAACTTACCAAAGGTCACATAATTTGTAAGTGGAAGGTTAGGGATTCAGGCCGTACACTTTAGTTTCACATAACAAAATGAGTCTGCCTTCGGGCCTGGCTGGGCGGCTCAATTGGCTAGAGCATTGTCCCAATATACCAAGGTTGCTGGTTTGATTCCCAACAGGGCACATATTCCTCTTTTTCTAAAATCAATAAATAATTTTTTTTTTAATGAGGCTGCTTTTGGACATTTCCTTGTCATCAGATAGGAGACCATAACAAATTCCACCATCCCCTTTAAGACTCTACCCATAAAGAGTCTTTAAAAATTACCTTCTCCGTGAGTTAATCATTTTCTCTTCTGTGTCCACAGAATACTTTGGGCGCTCAGCATTGAACGCAGTGCTGTAATTTTTGTTTCTTTACCTCTGAGCCAGACTGTGGGCTCCTAACTAATTATTTTGAATACATGTTGAGAATTTACTGTGCCTGGGCCTGTGCTAAGTATGGAGACACAAAAATGAAGAATATGCAGTCTCAAAAATTCAGTCTTGCAGAATAAAGAGAAGTAAACATAGAGGGGCCATAATTATTTTTGAAACTGTATTATGAAGGAGGACTTGTCTTTGTATCTTAAATTCTAAGTAAAAAAAAAAAAAAAAAAAATGCCAGCACATAGTAGAAGCCCAATAAATGACTACCAAACGAATGAAGGAAGTTGGGAAGGAAGGCTCAGAAGCTGGACTGTTAAATGAAAAGATCTGCTATCCCTTTATGAAAACCCTTTGGTTATTTATACACTGACTCACCTAAAAACTGCTTCCTGTGTTGGTGTCTATGATACATTTTTTAATGTCAGACTAAAAATACATTTCCAGTACAGCAACCCTGTCTGCCTACCCAAGGACTAGAAACGAACACACGGTAACACATAACAAAATAAAATACAAGAAAACTCACTCAGTTCAACACTGAGCTCACCCAGTAACAAAGGGGTGTCCATCCTGACTGAGGCGTCTTCTAAAATGGTTCCCATTTGAGGGCCTCTGAAGTCACCTATTTACAAAGCTGAAGGGATACTCATAGGACTTTTATGGAGCCAAAGAATCTTAAGTGAGTCACGGACCCTCTGCAAAAGAGAGATAGAGTAGCTGGGGCTTTGGGGGTCATCTAGTATAATTTCCCACTCAGAACAGGAATCCACAGCACTATTGATAGGCTCGTGGTGGGGCCAGGCACTGCAGCCACAAGATCACTTTGATTTATAACTCTCTATTTCTCAGCTGGGGAGACTTTGGCCAAATCAATGAACCTCTCTCATCCTCGGTTTCCTCATTTGTCAGGGAGAATAGTTGAGACGATCAGATGAAATGAAAGTAAAGTTGTCTTAATCAGAGATGATTTGGTTGCAAGTAACAAGATTTTATCCACGCTATCTTAAGCAGAAATTAGCTGGGAGGATGCAAAGGCATCTCAAGGAACCCAAGGACAGAAAGTTCTGACAAGCTTGAGGGACCGGAACCAGGAAGAGAAATCTGCCAAGAAGAAAGTTATCACTTGTAGTGATCATAATTACACCCCATTGTTACACCCCATTGTCCTTCACCTCCACTTTCTCTTTGCATCTGGTTTCAGCCAACTTTGTCTGCTTCTCCATGCATGTGGTGAATGATGGCTGCCCAGACAGCCCTCAGGACTTTCCAGTGTAAGTGCTAATGAACATGGGCCTAGAAAGATTGAACCCCAATTTCAAAAAATAAAGAGAGAGAGAGAATCTGACAATCTAATTATTCCCTCTTGTGTCAAGGGCCCATCCTAATCCAATCATCTGAGGCTAGGGGACTGATCATGTGGCCAGCTGCCCAGTCAGTAGGCATTGTGGGAGCCCAAGATAGGAAAGTTCTGCAAGAAAATGGTGTGAAGCCAAAGCAAATGGCAAAGACAACCACCAGCATCTCTGATACAAAAGTACTTGGTAAAGGCAAGTTACCACTGTGGTCATCATCATTAGGATCCCCCCTACTCCACCACACAGCTTCTGCTTGATTACTACCAATGACAGGCTGCTCAATACTTGAAGACACAGGCTTTTCATTACTGAACAACTCCAGTTATTAGAACTCCTTTCTATGGGACAGCAACTTTTTTTAAGATACTAAATTTAAATATTTTCAATCTTTCCCCAAACTTTACTCTTTTTTAAAAAAATATTTTTATTTATTATTTATTTTTAGACAGAAGGGAAGGGAGGGAGAAAGAGAGGGAGAAAAACATCAATGTGTGATTGCCTCTCACGTGGCCCCCACTGGGAACCTGGCCTGCAACCCAGGCATGTGCCCTGACTGGGAATCGAACAAGTGACCATTTGGTTCACAGCCCACGCTCAATCCACTGAGCTACACCAGCCAGGGCCAAACTTTACTTTTAGTGAAGGCATAATTTTGCTTGTTAGGTCAGGCCTGGGCTTTCCCTTGTAGTTGTAATATGGATAACCAGTAAGGCAGGGAAGATAGATTTGTTGGACAATTATTTTAGGAAACAACCTGGACCAGAATAATTTGAAAAACCAGAACCTCTTCTTCCTTTTCTTCTTCCTTTAAAGGATTTCTGCTACCTCTTCCATTAACATTAACTTACTAAAGCCAAAGAGGAACTGGGATCATTTCTAGAATCAGTGTGTAGACAGTAAGTAGATGTTGAAGAAATGTTTTTTTCCAAGTGTAGAGTCTCCGGCACTTCTGAGAGTAGAATTCTGCCGTATTTAACGAAGGATTCTCCTTCCTCCATCTCACTTTCTTCTGCTTTGGAAAGTATAATCCAGAAAATAATCTGACTTAATATATTCTTAGGTTCCACAAAATAAAAGTATGGTTCCCCATAAAGTAACCTCACATTAGCTATGTGATGACTGACTGCATATAAGTAGTAATAAGAAAACCCAAAGTTAGAAAAAGAGGTAAAAACACAAAACACCTTATGTATTCTGGGGCTGTTATCCAGGAATCTGCTGCTGCTGCTGGCTGCTTTGCTGTTCACATTTCTCATTGATGTCACCAGGCTTTTATTTTAGTAACCAGGATATACTTGTTATGGATGCAAAGAGAATCTCCTCATTTATATTCTAAACTCAGAGCAGGAAACGAGACACGTGGGTGATCTGCAGCTGTGGCACTATAAACAGGTTCTGCTTACCTCGTACTCTAGGTTCGAGACTACACTGCATTTCCTCAAGTACATACAGATTGGGAGATTTTTTTTTTAAATAGAAAAATATACCATTTTAGAAAGACCAGGGCAACTCTGTCCAAAAATTTGAGGCTGCTGTTCAGTAGAAGGCTCACTGACCTGTCCAGTCTAGTGTACTTGCTGCTATGTACCACCTACCTGCCATGTGGCTGATAGACAATGAGGTGATCCTGCTGCACCTCCAGCCAGCTATGCTACAGTGGGCAAGTACCACTGGTTGTAAGCTTGCTTCATCCAGTAAATTAAAGAACTAGTCTTTAACATTTGAGGGGTCAAGCACTTATTTGACCTGACGAAACCACAAAACCTCTTACTCCAAAAATTCATATAAGTATCTAGAACTAAAATTTTACATAGCATATCAGCGGCTCACTTGACCCTTAAAATCTACCCATAGTCTCTTGGTCAAAGATTAGACAAGCAGTACTCTGATGTTGCTTCCAGTGGCCACAGTCTACAATTACACAGCTAATATTCAGTGACAGTTACTGCAAATTACTCAGCACCATAGATGACTGTTTTAAGACTAGAAATCAAGCCAATAGAATCTACTTTCCAATGTGAAACTGACCAACGAGCCAGTGGACAACTGGAAGGGGGTGAGAGGGCCTGGATATAGTAAACTTATAAATATTAATTTTCAAAAATCTTGGGAAAGTTTTGGAGGAGCCCAACTCTGTTTCTAGATTGGATTTTTTAATTTGCAAATACGTAACACAAAAACATCAAGCCAGACAGAGAGATCCAGACAGCTTTATAGTAATGCTGTCCAAGCAATGGGCTTACCAATCATCACATGAAACAAATAAAACGAAGCCAAAAGTTCCCACGCTCCTGCCAATATAAACATGTTCACAATGATTAATTCCAAAGTTGTGCCTGAAGATTTCCTCAAGGGGAAAGATAATCCATGAATCTGAGTAAATAAACATGATGTCCCTAATCTTCACCATTCTGGGTTAATCATCAAAATATAGTCTTCTCCCAGGATTTTAGTTTCTTTCTATTCTAAGTTAGTAGGTAAGACTGATTCATACTAGTAAATTCTAGGTTCTAGCCTGCATTTGAAAGAGGACTAGCTATGTAAACCCACCTGGAATACTGACTACTTCTCTACCTAATTTATTCACCACCACAAACCCCACTTTCTTTGTCTCCTGGATTTTTCTGGTATATTTTGAGGTTTAAAAAAAAAATTTTTTTTGAAGGGGAGAAATATGAGGGTAGAAGGAAAATTTGAAG
This sequence comes from Micronycteris hirsuta, assembly GCA_004026765.1. Classification (NCBI taxonomy): domain Eukaryota; kingdom Metazoa; phylum Chordata; class Mammalia; order Chiroptera; family Phyllostomidae; genus Micronycteris; species Micronycteris hirsuta. The sequence continues at coordinate 49,386 of PVJI01002721.1, read as the reverse complement.
TTTTTATTTCTGCTCACATTAACTCTTGATTGAAATAGGTAAAAATATTTAAAAGGTAACTTTGAAGATCTTGGTGACTTGAGCCTACAGTGAAAAAAATCTAATCGGAAATGTTTTTCTTATAAACGGAGACTGTAACATGGTCACAGATCAAAGGTCTGTGTTTTGGGGGGAAGTGGGATGTCAGAATTTATATCTCAGTAGTTGATTCAACATATTTTGTTCAAGAGGATTATCTGATGAAGCATGAAATTCCAGTTGAGTGAATACCATATTGCCAGTGGTCTGTCCTGCCAGAGCGGCTGTAGATCTGTGGTATATGGACTATTCTGCCCCATTCACCTCTCTCTATGACCCCTTCCCAAGAAACATCTGAAAATAAAATTCAGAACCACAACTCTTACTGATGGCCAACAGTAAGTTCACAGAAGTGTTCCTTGAACTTCTTCCTTCTGTAAATTCACCCCTGATGATTTTGGATAACCTGACAGTTTATTTTTTATAGTTAACAGATTGTTCCTTTATTCTAATTGTTTTCGTGTAGTGTCTACTTAACATTCCGTAATAGGTGTCCAAATGGAAGAGCACCATCACTTCATAAAAAGTTAGGCAATTTTCTCCCAGGACACTCAGCCATCTAACTTCAATATCAACTAGGTAATAGTATCATTCTGAATATGTTCTTTGCTTTTTTACTAGAAATAAGTTTTACAGAAATGTTTTCAGTTTGAGAAAAGAGAAATCACTTGTCAGCTATAGAAATATTTAATTCCATCATTTTATGTAGTCATTTGCAATAATGAGACAGGCAAGTAAGAAAACATTCAACTGTAGAGTACAGCACAGGCCTCAAGGCAAAACAACAACTTCATTACCTAAGAACAGAACAGACACCCTGGTTCTCCCTACCGCATACCATTCACCGGTATTTCTTTAGCCTAAGGGATTTTCAGACCTCTGAAAATCCTAGATTTACTACCCAGAGCAATCCATCTTGAGGCTTTCTGCCAATGAATCTCCATGCTTATATTTCAACAGCCTGTACATTTGAAAGCTAGGTTAAGACATGTCAGAAAAGAAAAAAAAAAAAAAAGAAAGAAAACCTCTGTCTTTGATCTCTGCACCCAAGTTCCTCAAAAGGAGCCCCACAGAGCATCTGAAGTTATGCTAAGTATGTGACTTGCAGTTGTAATCAGGAGAGTGACATTCCATTACAAGTGGGCACCATAGGAGCCAACGGAAACCTGCATTTCACAAAGACACACATAAATTGGATGAGTGACTGACAATACTATTTAAAAAGAATGAGATATACCCACTCTAGAGGATATTTATTTTCAAATACAGAATCTGGTGTTACGAAAAATCGAAGCCCATCACATAGATTAGCATTCATTTTTCCCAATGATTAACCATACATCCAGACACCAGATGTTTAGGCTGACATTTTTCTGACACACTTTTCAGTCTACTCACTCTGCCTCCGTGTCCTAACTTTTTGGAGTAAAAACTAAAGTCTTACGTCCCTTACAATTCTACAGAAACAGCACATTTGTGCCTGGACAAATAGGTTAATTCCATGCCTCTGAAATGTTCAGAAAAAAATCATCACTGACCTAATCATAGATTTCCACAGACAGGTCTGCTCAGAATTTGTAACTGGTATTCACTGAAGGTTCATTACTCTTGTTTCTAGGCGTCCCTAAGTCTCTTAGTCCCTAAGTTCTCTTTAGTTGGCCTTCTTTCATTCTAATTCCAAAACCAGGTAAAGACACAACAAAGAAAGAAAACTACAGGCCAACATCGCTGATGAACATAGATGCTAAAATCCTCAACAAAATATCGACAAACCGCATCCAGCAATACATTGAAAAGATCATACACCATGATCAAGTGGGATTCATCCTAGGGATGCAAGGATGGTATAATATTCACAAATCAATAAACGCAATACATCACATAAACAAAATGAAAGACAAAAATCACATGATCATATCAATAGATGCAGAAAAAGCATTTGATAAGGTACAGCATTCATTTACTATAAAAACGCTCAGTAAAGTAGGAATAAAGGGAGCATACCTTAACATAATAAAGGCCATATACAAGAAACCTACAACCAACATCATACTCAATGGGAAAAAACTAAAGTTTTCCCCCTAAGATCAGGAGCAAGAAAAGGGTGTCCACTTTTACCAGTTTTATTCAGAATAGTACTGGAGGTTCTAGTCACAGTGATCAGACAAGTAAAGGAAATAAAAGGCATCCAAATTAGAAAAGAGAGGGTAAAACTGTCGTTATTTGCAAACAACATGATAGTATACATAAAAAGCCCTATAGGCTCCACCAAAAAACTGCTTGACCTAATAAGTGAATTTGGCAACATAGTGAGATACAAAGTCAGTATTCAGAAATCAAAGGCATTTTTGTACACCAACAACGAACTATCAGAAACAGAACCTAGGGAAAAAAATCCCATTTACTATAGCAGAAAGAAAAATAAAGTAACTAGGAACAAACTTAACCAATAAGGTAAAAGACCTATACTTGGAAAACTACACAACACTGAAGAAATTAAGGAAGACACAAATAAATGGAAGCATATACAGTGTTCAAGGATTGGAAGAATTTACATCGTTAAAATGTCCATATTACCTAAAGCAATCTATAGATTTGATGAAATCCTTATTAAAATACTAATGACATATCTTACAGATTTAGAACAAATATTTCAAAAATTTATATGGAACCAAAAATGACCTAAATAGCCTCAGCAATCTTGAGAAAGAAGAACCAAGTAGGAGGGATCATAATATCTGATATCAAACTATATTACAAGGCCACTGTAATCAAAACAGGTCTGGTACTGGCATAAGAATAGATACATAGATCAATGGAACAGAACAGAGAGCCCAGAAATGTCTCTCAATTAATATTTAATGAAGGGGGCAGGAGCATAAAACGGAGTAAAATAGCCTCTTCAACAAATGGTGTGGCAGAACTGGAATGGTACATGCAAAAAAATGAAACTGGACCACCAACTTACATCATACACCAGAATAAACTCAAAATGGATAAAAGACTTTTAAACATAAGCCATGATACCATGAAAGCCCTAGAAGAAAACATAGGCAGTAAAATTTCAGATATCCCACATAGCAATATTTTCACTGATATATCCTCTAGGGCAAGAGAAATAAAGGAAAGAATAAACAAATGGGACCTCATCAAATTAAAAACCTTCTTCATGGCCAAAGAAAACATCATCAAAATGAAAAGGGAGCCAACCGTATGTGAAAACATAATTGCCAACGATACCTCAGACAAGGGTTTGATCTCCAAAGTATATAAAGAATTCATATGACTCCACTCCAGGAAGACAAACAATACAATTAAAATATGGGCAAAGGACCTGAACAAACACTTCTCCAAGGAGGAAATATAGAGGATACATAGGTAGGAATGTGAAAGGATGCTCAATATCACTAGCCATCAGAGAGATGCCAATGAAAATCACAATGAGATACCACCTCACGCCAGTCAGAAAGGCCATCATTAACAAATCAATAAACAATGAGTGTTGGAGAGGATGTGGAGAAAAGGGAACCCTAGTGCGCTATTGGTGGGAATGCAGACTGGTGAAGCCACTGTGGAAAACAGTACAGAATTTCCTCAAAAATCTTAAAAGAGAACTGCCTTTTGATCCAGTGATTCCACTGCTGAGATTATACCTTAAGAATCCTGAAACACCAATTCAAAAAAACCTATGCACCCCTGTGCTCAGAGCAGCATTATTTACAATAACCAAGTGTTGGCAACAGCCTAAATGCTCATCAGTAAATGAGGGGATCAAAAAACTGGTACATTTACACAATGGAATACTACACAGCAGAAAGAAAGAAGGAATCCCTACCTTTCGTGACAGCATGGATGGAACTGGAGAGCATTATGCTAAGTGAAATAAGCCAGGTGGTGAAAGACAAATACCATGTGATCTCACATATAAGTGGAACCTAATGAACAGAACAAATGAGCAAAATAGAACCAGAGGCATGGAAACAAGGAACAGACTTGCATCAATGACAGGGGAGGTGGAGGAGTATAAGGGGGGAAAGAAGGGGTAGGGTCTGGTCAGGGAACGTGTATGAATGACCCACGGACATGGACAACAGGGTGGGGACTGACTGTGGGAGCAGGGGGGTGACCGGGGCAGGGGAAAGCAATGGGGGAAAATTGGGACAACTCTAATAGAACAAGAATAAAAAAAATTAATAAAAGTTGAACTGGCCAATACTTCTCATACTTATTACCAAATGACAATTTTAAGTGTTAAAAATGTTTATGCTTAAAAGGTGAAAAGTTGGGGTTCTGTTTAAAATTACTTTTTCATATGTGGGTTACTTTTTTGCATAATGTGCATGGAATACCTTCTTTATCAATAATCAATTATGCACATTCTCTAAACATTTTTATTACTATAAATTACCCTTGATTGTCACCATTTTCCCTCCAAAGGATCAGCCTGATTAAATCTTGGAATTGATGAAACAATGACTAGCTTTTAAATTGCAAGTCAATGCCGTTCTCATTTTTAAGTGTTTGTCAAGATCTTGATTCTAGCTAAAGTCTCTATCACCTTAAATCAGAAAGCTTAAAAGAAATAAGCATTTAACCCAAATAACTAAAATTCACTTAAACTATAAAGTCCTTAGAAGCACAGACAGAGACGTTAAGAGGGATGATACCCAGGCCAGTGCACTGCCATCCAGGGGAGGTGGTCCAGGAATTGAAAACCACAGAGATCGGAGAGGGCTGGAATGAAACGAAGACCAGTGGATTACTGTGGCACAGCCACAATGAGCCCGGAACCACTCTAAAGGACAATCGCATACAAATGCTCTCCTGTGCTACTGTCATGGCTACTTGTAAGTGAGGCGGGCCAGCCATGGGAGGGTACCTCGTGGCCATATTCCCGAGTGCCGTCTTCCTCTATACATGCTGCATTGTGTATTACGGGCAGCAAATGTCTATTGGGTACCACCTGTGGAAATGAAACTAAGGAATAGATCCAGTCTTGTCATCAAAGTCAGCTTTTGCCTCTCTCCTGAGGTTTCATCAGTTTCACCCTTTTCTTTGTGCAGCTGGTTTTAAAAAGCTTGCTTCCTTGTATGTTAGCGATAAGTTGGATTTGCCCTATGGGATAAGAACACCGGCAGAATATTTTCAACATGATCGTTTAGAACTGCAGAGCTGTGACCACTTTGATGAGTTCAACAAGGACTAGCCTATGTCAGGCTCTGCAAGGAGGCGACCTTCCCCACTCACTGTGAGCCCAAAGATGGAGGGACTGGTGAGGATGCCCCCAGCCCTTTGCCCCCACTAACCTGGGACTCATTCTTCCAGACTGGACTACACTTGAAGGAAAGGGATCTCTAATCCAGGCAGATCAGACACCCACTAGGACCTTCTTGATCCCTGCAACAACACTGTGATCCTGGAAAAGGGCAGAGATGATTCACACCTGAGCAGCCCAGGTGTTGGGCACTTCACTTGCTCAATGTCGTGAAGCAGTTCCATACCCACTGGGGTTTTGATAGGGGTTTTCCCTGGTCATCTAGGGTGCAGGGCACCATGATGATTTGGCAACACAAATGCCACTCAGAGGGGCAGAGTCATGGCCTGCTTATCCAATTGCCCCCATCAGCTGTGGAAGGATGTGACTGGATATATTCACCCATTCAACAGACACATGCAGAGGGCAGATCTGTGCCAGGCACAGGTGCTTGGGAGGTTCATTAGCAAATGGAGCAGACAATAGGCTGTGAGCTCATGGAGCCTCCATTTCAATGAGGAGGAGGGAGAACAGATGTGGCAGCACCTAGAGGTGCTTCCTGTGAAAATGTCTACTTGGTCCTGTGGAACCGGGACCTCCCAGCTTTTACCTGCTAAGGGTTTCTGGGTGGTTTCCTGTTTCGGCCCCACAGCCTGGGGAAATTTCTACTTTTTGCTCCTCTGAGCTCTAAGCTGAAATGTACTCACACTTGATGAGGGACTTTTCTGGTAAAAGGAGTCTCATGTCCTTGTGCACATTTCTTAATATATCCTCAAAAACCCAGTCTGACCACATCAATCCGTCTTTAAATAAAAAAAATTGTCATTCTCTTGGAAATAAGGAGTCCTTAGATTATTTTATGTGTTTAAAGACCCTGATGAAAACTCTGACCACATGTATTAGAAATCCCAACATTAATTTCATAGTCCAAATGTGAAATCTCTTCATTATTTGCAATCTGAAATTCATTTCATAGGCTACCTATGAAAGCTTAAAGAAAAGATAGGATTGATCCTGACTTCTCTACATTGGAGGCAATATTGTTACAGCTGAATCTTTGATAAATAGAAAGTCATCCACATATAATAGGATCTTTTTCACCACACTCCCAGTCTCTTCTCCTGTCCCATTTATTGCTCTTGAAAGGCATCCAAACAATGATAAAATATAAAAAGTGGACAGGCATCTCATGCATTCCTAATATAAGGGTTACAGGAAAACCTATCATGTCTTACAAATATTATCATTAAATTACATGTAGGTATATGTCTGTATCAATGGGCAAAGATACACCATTAGTCCTTAATCAATGCCTTCTTAACTGTCCACAAGTAAAAGTAGAGAGAATAAATTTAAGGAAAAAAATATTCTCACAAACCCAGCATGTAACCTTCTCATATTAAAGTTAATGGCCTCAACCCACTGCCTCTGCTCATAGAAAGTATTTTTTAAATCTGATTTTCCTGAGAATCTGGGATTTTAGTTATTTTACACATTTACTGACAGAGCTGTCAATTATCTACCTTGTTAATTTTTTAGTGCCCTTATAAGTGCAGGACCTCACGTTATAAGACATTTAAGGATTTTTTAAAGATAAGAATCTTCAGTAAAATCTTTTTGTAGATGAAGACAAAACATATTTTGGAGCTTGAATCCACATTCTCACTTCATTTACATATACTGAATAGAAATATTTTATCAGAGCATCACTGACACAGGCATTCTGATGTTTGGGATGAATGTTTGCCGGGAAGTAAATTGTCTGTAAAGTTATTAAGGTGGGTAAGCAATAGGTTCTGACCACCAGTTAGGATGTGTGTGGTGGGAGGAGGGGGCCCCCACACAGCCAACTCTTCTTCAATACCAGCAAGGTGGCCTACCATTCGACTCAATCCTGACACTAACGGGAGCATCAGATCCCACAGATTAAGGGCTCAGTCCCCCAAGAACCACCCTCCACTTCAGATGCCAACCATAAACCCAGGTTGTCACCCGCACGTCTGACCGACTTGCTATAAATCAGAGGTTCCCACGACCCCCTCATTGTGTTCAATTAATTGTCTAGAACAGCTCACAAAACTCACTAGATTACAGATTTATTACAAAAGAAATGAATCAATAGACAGATTAAGAGATGCACAGAGCAAGGTCCCAAACAAAGGAGCTTCTATCCTTTGTGGGGCTTGGGGCCTTGCACATGGAAGGGTTCTAGTTCCCCAAACCGGAAGCTCTCTGAAGCCCCCACTTTGGGTTTCTGCAACAGCCCCATTACATAGCCGCGACTGACTGAATCACTGGCCATCGGAGACTGATTCAACCCCCAGGCCCTCTCTCCTCCCCAGAAATTGGGGGTGAGGGTGCTGAAACTTTCACCCCTCTATTTATGGTTGGTTTCCTTCACAACCTATCCCCACCCTTAGGTATTTTCCAAAGTCACCTCTTCAATGTAAGCTTAGTGGTAGTGGCACAAGACACACATTTTACATTTATGACTCTGAAGCATTTTCAAAATCCAAGAGCAAGAGCGCAAATATAACAAAAGATGCTCTCAAAACTTTTATCACTCAGAAAACTCCAAGGGTCTGAGGGGGCCATGAGTCAGAAACTGTGGAGCAGGACCAAATACACATGAGAAATATTTTCTGGTCATCTGAATGATCACATATCTATTTCTTAAAAGTCATAATATCATAACATTGCATATTCCTCTCATTATAGCTCTTATCTTTCTCATTGGTAGTTTTGTCTGTTTCCCACCACCATCTTTCCTAACCTCTTACAAGAACATTTTTTGTTCAGTCTTGTATCCTTAGTACCTATTGCTTACCACAGGGTTGGGATTTAAAGTTTAAATGAATGAATGAATGAGTTACAAAACCACGGAATAAGTGAATATGCAGGAGAACGAAACAAGAGAAATACCATTTGAATGCTTTGGACTGTTATACAAATCTGGACCTTCATATTAGCTATTCTTTCTAGAATGCTCTTCTATCTGCCCCCATGCTCACCAACTCCTTGTCAGGGTTTCCACTCTGTAATACTCACCTCAAATATCTGTCTGCTCACCAGTACATGCACACACACATATGCTCACATATATGGACACATATGTACACACACACCGAAGCAACCTTTCCTTTCCTTGCTCTACTATAATGGCTCGTTAGTTCTTAGTCATTTCCTCTCAAAGGACAGCGTCTTCATCTGTATTTGCATGTCCAGCCTTCAGCACACTGCCCGGTAGCAGTGGGCACTCAAAACCATTTTGAAGTAATGAGTAGAAGATTAAATAAATGGGGAGGGGAAAGTCTGTCTTATAGAAAATTATCTCAGCATAATGTGTTTGATAAGATGTCAAACAGGCACATACACTGTTTTAATTTCTAAAAAGAATAAATTAATATGATTGTATATCAAATTATTGCTGATACAGGAAAATTACGATAGAAAAATCTCTTTAATCCATGGGCAGATCCCAGGTAGAATTGTCTTCAACATACTTTTCCCTCTTACCCTGATCCTGCTCCGGTAAAAAATGCTTTCTTCTTTCTCAACCTGGAATTACCCCAGATGCCACAGGTGGCTCTCCCTGACAGAAATCACCCAATGATCTCCTCTTCACAAAAGGTGTATGTGCTCCATGCCCTCAGAGTCCTGAATCACAACCGCGTAAGCTAAAACAATGACCTGGTTTTGTGGGAAAATGGCTGTGCATGGGTTGACGTTCCCATTTTGATAGAGATCTTTCTCTAAGGCAATGGCTTCCCTCAAAGCCCAGTGGGAAAAGACATTTTGAAACATGGGACCTTTCAGAAATCCTCAAATCACTCTGCTGGGGTGAGCTCCCTTGTGGCACCAGAGAGGTGAAGGGGTGAATGTGCCACTTTGGCATGTGGATTATTTTGAGCTGAAGGCCATTAAAACTCAACAGACTCAAGAAAAAAAATTTACTACTCCCTTAACGGCCTAAAAGAATTTAGATAGGGGTCTGGCACAGAAAGAGAGTTTTATCACAGAGATAAATTTTTATTTGAAAGACTTACTTGCATGGCAGGACAAACTTCTAATTACCAAATATCTGCTTTCTTATCACCCTGAGAATTATCCTCCTCCCCTCTGAAGCTCTACTCCTCCATCCCATTCCTTAGCTCAGGATGGCATTTAAGCTTTAATTATTGAACTTGCCCTCGAATCTCCTATCTTTGGGGTTCCCGTACATATGAAACTAGTATTTTTTCTCATGTTAATATGTCTTATGTCAATTTAATCATTAGATCAGCCAAGGGAAAAAGACACACTTTCTACTCCCCACGGAGGTAATGAAGGTTGGTGGTTAGGGCAGGGCTCTGAAGCCAGGCTGCCCAGGTTTGAGTCCACTCTTCAGCTGTCTGACTTTAGGCAACCTGCTGGTATCCCAAGTTTTCTCGTTGTAAACGAAATTAAAGACCCACCTCTAGAAATTGGGCGGAAGGTAAAATGGGTTAATACAAGTCAAGTACTCAGACAATTGCCTAATAAGTAGTAAGCCATCAATAATTGTCTGCTATTGATTTTACCATTTTACTGCCACTAGAACTGGCTCTGAAAGAACCTGAAGAGAGAAATTCTCTAAGGCAGGGAGGAAAGAGGAGAGAGTGCACTTACTGATTTGGTTGTTCAGCTTGAATGCAATGTCCAGCTGCAGGATAAACAGCATGAATTGGAACCAAGGACTCATCTCCATGGCAGGGAGGGGAATGTGGACAGAAAACACAATGTCGTTGGCTTCTATTTCTCTTGGAATGGCTTCCTCGATGTCTCGGATTTTGTCGCACTGGTTGGGTCCCCAAGGCATTAGCCATTTTGCCTTGTGATGATTTTTACGAACATCCACACATTTCACTGACATGTAGGACACTGCTGTTGTGGGACCTGGAGCTGAAAAGAAAATGTTTTTGTTTTAGAAAAGTCATCCACTGAAAGGCTCATTTCTGGCTAACATTCTTTCCACTACCGTTTTCTCACATTTTTTTGTATTGCCTTCTATAAGTCGGGATCAACTCTGCATGAGGCTCCTTCAGTGACCTCTGTAGGTGTCATAAAGTGTCCCCAGGAACCTTCCCATTGTGTCATCAATCCCTGATATTTATTGAAAGAATATATCTGTAAACCTGTTTGGTTCGGTTACGTCCTCACTCCAAAACGAAATGTGACAAAAACCTACAGCACTTCAGTTCCCACTTGCCTGGGAACTTGGAGGGCTCTGGTGCTTCATAGAGCCGTGTTTGAGATCAAAAGACCTGGGTCTGCAGACTGGTGAAATAACTTACCCTCAGTTAATCTTGGGTAAGTAGTTAAATCTATAATAGCTTCAGAATTCTCATCTGAGAAAAAAGATAGTTGGTTTCTAAGATTCAACCAAGACAGCTGGTTTCTAAGATTCTTAACTCTAAATTTTACAATATGGCTTTTGATTGAGAGAAATTAAACTATATTAAACTCAGGTCCCCACTTGGAGTGATGCCTGTCAGAGGTAGGAACTCAAACATTGATTGATACTTCAAAGGTGTACTAAAATATAACCCACTCATTTCAAAAGAAAGCATCACATTTGAGCTATATAACATTAAAAAATACTATTTTGAGATTATAAAATGATTATGATTATAATAGAAATTCTGCAAAATATAGAAATTATAAAGTTCAAGACAACATTTGCCCAAAATCCCACTAGAGGGAAGTAACTACTATTGGAAAATATGAAAATACTATCTGTCTTTTCTATGAGGGTATAATTAGATAAATATGTATACATGAATTAATTGCATGACCTTAAAAATACATACTAATATTAACACATATTTTTATAAAATAGGATAATACCATAAACAGTTTTGTAGCTCTTTCTCTCTATTCACTCGGAGTAGCACAGTGGGAAGTGACATGGGCTCCGGAGCCAACCTGCCTGATGTCATTTCTCATTGTGTTACCACTAATGCCCACTAGGGGAGTTTGGGTGAATTCCTAAACCTGTTTGTGTGTTATTGGTTTTACCATCTCCTGAATGGCAATAATGATAGCACCCACCTCTCTGAATCATTGTATACATTAAACAGGTTACAGGAAAAGTACTCAGAACAGTGCCTGAGCACATTAAAAGTATAAAATTAACTATTATATTGTAAATCTTTTCTACATAATTAAAATTTTCAACTAGCAGTTACAAAATAATCACATGATATACCAAATTTAATTTACCTACATACCCTATAAATAAGAATTCTTTGCCTAATATTTTTTGTTTGTAATTTATCTTGACTTTTCCATTTGCTCTCTAAATTCGTTTATAGCATATTTTAATATAGAGATCAAAATTTTATATAAAAGCTCTCTTTTCATTTGTTTTTTTTTCCCATGCTTTTGTCCTTAGGGAGATCTTCTTTATCTCCAAATTCAATAAAGATGTACCTTTAGTAACTTCTAGTTATTTTTAACAAATCATTTTTTAAATATTTAAAGATGATCCTTTTGGGATTTGTTTTGATATGAGATGAGATAAAGTTCTAGTTTTTTATCTTTTTTAAATATGTAAATTATTGTCTGCTGAATAGACTCTCTTACTGATTTATGACATGATCTTCATCTTATATACAACAATAGACGTTTCTGGACAATCTGATCTGTACTGGATGGTCAGTTCATGGCCCAACATCACATTGTTTTGAATTCCGTATGTTGAGGGTGTGTATCGACACCTGAGAGACTGCATCTCCTCTCCCCAATCCATTTAAAATTTATAACCTATTGCTGGGGTTTACAGTGAAGTTACATTAAATTTATAAATTAATGTGGACAGCATAAGCATCCTTTTCCAACATCTGGCGTTCCCATGCAAGAACAGTCGCTGCTTCTCCATTAACTGGAGTTCATTGTTATATCCCTTTGAAAATTTTCCTAGCTTTCTTCATGGGTTTGGCTAGTATGTTTTTGAAATCAATTTATAAAACTTTTTTCTTAAAGTTAGTAGTGAAAGAAAAACATTACAAATTATGTTTTATGTGTCGGGTTTAAATATGTTTAATTCTGTAAATATACTTGGTATATCATGCTTTCAGAACTTCTAAAGCAGAAATCATCTCTTACTTAATAGAGATCAGATAACAACAAGAGAAATATGCAAGAGGAAAGTCACATAGGCAAAATTGTGTACTATTAATACTTACTTCCAATGTTCATATGTACATTTCTTTCTATCCCTAAATAACTACATACCCTATGTAGTAAAATGTTATGTTTGCAGAAAGTTATGAAAATGCCTAATAAAATGTACCGCAAAACACAGCACTACTAAACTCTAGACAAAAATTCTTCAGTGTAGAATCCTGAACACATGACATCAAGTCAGCACTAATCAATGCCAAGGAAGTTTTTCTTTAAAACTCAAAACTGTAGTCCAAAGACATTTTACACCTCAGTCATTTAAAATCAGACATGTGGCTTACTATTAGAAAGATGAAAACCAAACTCTGGTTATCCTGACTCAGCTAACTAGCCCACTGACATTAAAAAGACCAAATGGCACATTTAACTGAATCCTTTTTAATGTGGTTGGAGAAATAAACAGGGAGGCGAAAGTCATGAATTCTATTTTTGGCTAACATGCTCAAACTGACTATTTGTGGCAAAAAATAGTTACTACATTTTAAAACTTCTATTCTTCCAAAATGAACCTAAGCTTTTTTCTTTTTCTTTTTCCTTTTGAAAAACAAGTCTCTCCCTCCTTAGACCAAAATGAAAAATGACTAGCTGAGTTCCTCAGCTAAGCTCCGAAACCACATTCCAAACTTAATAACAGAGGAGCTGAACACTTTACGGGCACAAAGTCTGCATTTTTAATGGACACAGTGAACGGCTGCCTTTGTAGTGGCCTGATTTATTTTCATTCTTTCATTAGTCTAGTGTTCCTTGCATAAAGAAAAAAATTTCAAAAATACTAATATTTTCATAAGGATCATGGCAATGAACTTGGAGAAACTTTAAAAGTATCTCAAGCTGTACTATGAGAACCACAAATATTTTCCATCATGTGAATAAATTAGTCCTCTAGACTCAAAAACCTTTGCATAACTTAAAAACCTGAAGACAATTCAATATTTTCAATTTTCCCAGTAGTGCTCAAAAGGCCCGAATAGTTTTATTGTTGGAGAAAGTAAACAGCAGTTCTGAGAGTCAAACATGACAGTAAATGTTCCTCTAGTGATGTATTTACAGCTCAAAACAACGTCCAACTCCTGTTAAAAGTGAATTCCAAGGTGCTCCTTTTTGTAGAAAGCCGATGAAAGTAAACTAAAGAATAAAGCTTATAGCCGATAGATGGTTGCCTACGGGAGGTGTTTTCATTCAACCGTAGCCAAAATTATGACGACATGTAACACAAAACAGTGTCTAAAATCAAAAGAAGTTGGATTTCTGTCATAAATTTTTTTTAAAGTGAGACAGATTTAATTGTAAGAGAACAGAATTAAGTGGAAGAAGTTGAAATTATCTGCAACCTTTGAGGAAGCTATAGTCAACTAACAGGTATATGAAATGAAGGTCTTACTTAGAAACCAGTGTGGCTCTAGGGATTAATAGGCTTTGTGTATTTAAAAAGGGGGCTGGACGGATTCAGGTCAACAAACTGAGTCATGTTTGCTCAGGTGAAAGCTAAAAATAACCACTCCTCAATATTCCTAGGATAGTAATGCAATATCGTCCAGCTGCCTCAGCATACTTTATAAACATCCCATCTTCCATTCATCAGAAGCATTCAGTTGAAAAAATAAAAAATAAAAAAGTGGGCCAAAAGCTACCTCTACATCAATACAATTTAGTAGACAGAGCAATCTGGCCCAAAATGAATATGCCCAGGCAGTGTGGATGGGTTAACTTGGGGTAGTTTAAGGGAGCATTTGGAGTATGCCCAGAAGTCATAATACCACAAGCTACTTTGCTGAAAACTCTGGCCTGTTTTCAGTTCAGTTCTCTTTACCATGGCAAATGTAGGCCATATTTTTCTTTCCTTATCTGTATTTCCACACGGGATTTTTGGCCTCCACCTCTCCACTATAGTAAGAGAATTATGAAACGTGATACTACACGACAGTTAATTTAAAAAAGATACGAAATCGTTAAGACTTCTAACGCAAGGTTTTGAAAAACTACACAAAGACAGTTGAAGCCTCTTAGAAAATTCAGCGGCTCCGCCATTAAGAACATTACTAAGGCTCGTACCACATTCACCAAACATGCCTTGAGGTGCCGTTAGGGCCTGAAGTGAACCTTGTAGACACCAGCCATGTCAAAGGTTCAAATAATGGAAAAACAGACAAAAAATAAATAAAAATGATTACAGGGAAAAGTAATTATAATTGTGATGAATGCTAAATTTATCCTGACATTACATGAGAGAGGGCAACAGTCAGATATCTGGGAGGCAGAGGAAATGAATTCTCTAGAATGAGGCAAAAATTCCATTCATCATTACAAGGTAAGCTTGAATAAAAGTGTAAGTGAGCAGTGACTAAAGCCGTTCTTCTTTGGGGAGAATATTCATTGACTCCAGTCGGCTTCCTGTTATGACATCGCAAGTGGCTGTACAGTTTACAAATTACTATCTAGCCAACCACTACCGCTATCGTGCTCAAAGTTGAGTCAACATCAAATCATTAGCCCCTACTCCCGCCAGACCTGTAATTAAAGAGTTGGAGAGAGATGCAAGAGTTGGTTGCCTCCTAGAAAAGTTAAAATTAAAACAACATGTTGACATGACACATGGTCTCCATTTATGCCAACACAGACTATTTATTTCTTTGCTTTATTCAAGTGAAAAAATTCCTTTAGCAATTATCCAGGAGTAGTATTATTATGTGAGCACTGCGCTAACTAAAGATAGAGACGATGACAGTCCCAGACCCCGAGTTGCTCATAGTCTGGTGTGGGAGGCTGAGAAGCTGGCAGAGAAGTACATCCTGATTGAAATGTGCTCTGACAGGGGTTTGTACAGGATGCATCCCTTGGGAAGAGGGCTGGGGTGGGGGTAAGGGGGCTGCTTGCAGACGGCTTGGACTTAGCCTTGTAAGACAGCAAGCAGGTGTTTTTTTAGCCAGGGGGGAAAAAGCAACAGCCAAATGGGGAATGTTCTGAAGAAGACCATATGTTCGGTCATAGGACACCTAGAAAATCACAGAATGTTCTAGAGATGTCTGTGTTGGAGTATTAAACATTTTACAGAATCATTGAACAGATGGAAATGCAGCCCCACCCCAACTTTGTTTCAGCTCTTTGCTTTCTCTAACCAGTGGGAGAGTTCTGCTGCGGGGCCTTGGCTTCAGCTCCCAACAGTCTCTGCTCCAGTCTATAGAGCAACATGAAGAAGAAATAATAAACAGTCCTACCAATAACAAAAAATTTTTATTCGGAGGACC
The DNA here is from genome assembly GCA_004026765.1 of Micronycteris hirsuta. Lineage (NCBI taxonomy): Eukaryota > Metazoa > Chordata > Mammalia > Chiroptera > Phyllostomidae > Micronycteris > Micronycteris hirsuta. Next base: position 33,606 of record PVJI01002721.1, on the reverse strand, counting down.
TTTCCTTCTAAGACCCCATCCCTGTCCTGCAGGTTTCCACAAGGCTCAACACGAGCGCTGCTGGAAGACGGAGAAGCGGGAGAATGTGGTGGGAAGGGAATGGAGAAGCCCCACCTCTTATTCTGGGCCTCCAAAGAGCCTTCGTAGACTAGATCATCAGATAATAGCCTTCACCTAAATAACAGGAAGAATGTCTGCCTTGCAACAAAAATGATATTTAAAGATTAATCTGCTCTGGGCTACAAGAGGAAGGAATATGGAGAACAGTCCAGTTAAAAGGGTAATGCATGTTTGTAAGCATTAATAATCATCCTGAGAATTGCAAGCAGATACTTTTTGCTACTGACTCAAGAGGGAGGTTGATTTAACTCTTAAACCCTAGTCTCAGTTAAAAAGCTGCTGTCATAGTCTCTGGACCTGTAAAAAACATAAATGCTGAACTTATTAATCTGCTTTTAATAATTTCACTTATTCATTCTCTACTTTGTTCCCTGAAAGATTTGGGGTTACTAGAAAGTGAATATTAAACGTTATTTTTAAAAAGAGTTGAGGCTGGTTTTAAAAGACAGAATTAATGTTTGGGGGCTCAGAAGCACTTGGCCTCCATGTCTATCTACAGAAGGAGTGAACGAAAGCAACAGTTGGGTAACGTAAGCCCCCGCAACTTTCACCTGAATGATAACGCTAAGTGACTCAATGTTCATTTCACTTTGCAGTGTAGAGAAAGCGTCTATTGCCTGGCTATGGATGGTATTTATAGGATTATACACAGTAATTCTATCTCATCTAGAGTGCACGACCCCAGCGGATGCCTGAAACGACAGAGCTGAGCCCTGCGATTCTGTTTTTTCCTGTACATACATTCTTTTTCACTTAAAGGAAGCACTTTACGGCCTCTCTTTGGCACACCCAAATTGCCAGCATCACCACTCGTGCTTCGGGGCCACAAATTAAGTAAAATAAGGGTTACTGGAGCACAAGCCCTGTGAGATTGAGACAGTCTGCCTGGCCACTGAGACTGGCTACTGAGTGACTGCCGGGCGGGTGGCGTGCACAGCGTGGACACGCTGGACAAAGGAATGATTCACATCCCAGGCAGGACGGGGCAGAGCAGGACCACGTGAGATTTCATCACGTACTCAGTAAAGTGCACAATTTAAAACTTACAGATTGTTTATTTCTGGTTGACTGCAGGTGACTGAAAGACCATGGTTAGGGGGGATTACTTGTATTCACTTTGGTTCTAAACTTTGCTTATCTGAATGTCTATGCTTGCCTCAATGAGAATTCATATGGAATGCATCGGGCAATTCCTGGCCTTGCTTAGGATTTTTTGATGCGCCTCAAAGGAGGGGAAGGGGGACAAGAGGCAAGAGGAACATAGGTGGCAGAAACCAAGACCAGACGGATTCCTGTTATTTATACAACTAGAAGTTTTATTCAAAGGCTCCCCATTCCACCCCGCCAAGCACTCATTTAACATAAAAGGATCTTCAGCTGAATTTAGAAATTAGTTTTTAAATGTGTTAAACTGAGTTCCCTCAGAGAATCTGCCTGTCTTTTTTTCAAGCTCAAAAATCTCTTACTTTAATTCTAGTTAAAAGGAAACACATCAGGTATACCATACCACCGATGTAGCCAGATCACGTTACCTGGTTGAGTTGTGAAGTTTTTATGCAACTAGTAATTCCTTCAGCCGATTCTGTTTACCGTTCCCTCTAGGTTGGCTTCCAAAATGATTCCTTAGTACCTGCCCCGGCATGTGTGTAAGTTTTAGGATGTCTCACTATAACGACCTCTTCAAAAATTTTCAGCTAAAGAAAGTGTAAATACTTGTGTTAAACTGATTTAGTGCTTGAGAATTAACTGACTCGGTCTGGTAATTTCTTTACTGAAATTGCTCTAAAGTTATAATGGTCAGACATGCTACCTCTGCCATTGACTTTGAAGACAAAATTCTCCATTTCGACCATACCAATTAAATCCTACTAGATTACTAAGTAAAATATTATCTCACGATTCAATCTGAATTACTGGAGAACTGAGAGTGGGTCTGCTGGGCCGAGACCTGGAGAAGTGGTTTTTGGAATCATGCCCGCCGTGCCCGAGTGTGTGTAATGGGGAGCACGAAGTGAAAAGTAATTCATTCTTGCCAGCGATTTTCAGTAAGCGGTTAATTATGCTAACATCTGTTCTAGGAAAGCTAAATTTTTAAACATGGCAGAACATTCCTCTACCCTAAACTACTAGCACTAAAACACAAACTCACACATACCATGTAGCATAGTTGAATGCAAAATAATTTGTGCTGTACACACGAAAGTCAAGCACTTGTTTAAAAATAGTTCCCCACAACATAAACTTATCAATAAATGACATAGACATTTTGACAGCAAAGTTTCAGAAATTGTAGCAAACACTTGCATAATTCATTCTGACTTTAAAAATATTGAAAAATGTTGTATGTTTACCTCTAAGGCCGATCAGGATTTTAAATGCTTGGCCTGCAACCTCAATTGTTTCGGAGCCAAAGATGTAACAGCTTTGAAGAATAGAAGAACTACTCTGTATTTGTCAGAATCTGCCCGGCAAACAACCAGCACCACTTGGCTTCCATTACTTGCCTGGCTTGGATCCCGTGGAATTGAGGAGCATTGGAACCAATAGGGAAAAAAATTAAGAGTGCTTTGGGATGCTGAGCCAAACTCTTACATAGTATTTGCAACGCTGTGGTAAATATGAAATTATTTTAAGCTCAAAAGATTGGTGCCAGTTTTTTTCCTCTTTTTGAAAAAAATAATAAAATGCATATAAAGGGTCCTGTCAGAGACTTAGTGCACAAAACCTGCCGACCATTAGATGTGCTAACTGGGGGGGCAATACTGAATTCTGAATTCAGATTTAAAGACGGCCCTTTGCCTTTGATATGTAGGGGCAAAGAGAGGCTGAATTAAGAAGTTTGACAGAAGTACATCAAATCACTCATTCTAACCTCCACCCATGAAAAATACCTGCAGTTACTGTTTGTCCATCACTCCAGAAATATTTGAAGCAGCAAAAGTTAAATACACAGGAAGTAAACACAAAAGATCTCCATAGAAAAACCAAATGGCTCATCTGTTGATGCTATTGCTCATTGCTCAGCAAACCAGTCGTCTGGGCTGAATTTTTGACTTTCTGCCAGGGCTTCAAAATCAGCCACCTTTCAGCCAAAAGGCTGTGGAATGCAGCCAAGACCACCTATGGGAAGCGAGTTACAGCACCTTATAATTTACTACCTGGGTTATGATCTTTCATAAAGCCAGCACGGAGGGCGAACCAGGTCTTGTGAGGGAAATGTGAGCCCTCATGGAGGCCCCCAAAGCTGCCCTGGCAGAGCTGCAGGGCTGGCGGTGACAGACAGATGGACAGCTGGCTCTATTTTGTGAGCAAGCCTGACACACTTTTGTCTTAAAATTTTAGGGTTAAGAAAAACTTTTTCTGGAAGAAATAGCAGCTTTGTTCTGAAATACTTGGTCCACTCTATAAATTTCACACATTTGTTATTTACAACTTATTATTACAAGACATCTATTACTTATAAATTACAGATACCTACTTTCATCAATATTACTGTTAATAATAAAGACAAATACTATGTCAATTGCACATTCCAGTTAACAAAAAGTTTCGCACTCTTGCATCATCTAATCCTCATAGTAAACAGGTGTAGTCATTATAATGCCCCTCCACGGCACATGCAGAAGATGGGTGGTTTTTGTCCTACCACTAAGTGGCGGGGGTAGGACTAGAACCCCAGTCTGACTTGATATCCAGTGTTCCTTTCAATACAATGCAGTGCAATGCCCCTCAATTGCCCCTTTCTTTATTAGCTCTCTCCAGTTACCTGAGAGCTGATGAATGGAGCAGAAGGACAGATGAGGAAGACTGACGCGTGCTGCAGGGAACTTGCTGAAGCTCCGTAGACAAGGCCCTCCCCAGCACTGGGCTGGGCTCCACACAAAGGGAATCCGCAGGATAGCTTCACTGAAAGACTCAGACAGCCACGTAGGACACCTCCATGGAGCTCCAGAAAGAGAAGGTAGAATAACAGGCTCCCCAAAATGCACTGAACTCAGTTGAAAGTAAGAGCTACCGACCCATAATTTACTGGGATTCAGGTTATAACTTCAAATTCCAGGCTGGCAGTCTGGGATGTGAGCCTAGAGCATAGCCGACTCAGGAACACATGGCAGACCTGCTACAGAAGGGACTGTGCCAGATCTTGTGGGCAGAGTAAGGGCCAAGATTACAAGTCAGAGGTAGAGGAACATCAGAGCAACCTAAGGAAGCATTCACTGACAGATCGGATAGGCAAACAATGACACAATTTGACTCAGGAAAGGGTGAGCTCTCCACTCATGGAAATGCTCAGGAAGTAATAAATAAGAGTCTAAACGAAGTAAGTCTTTCTCAGTGACATCAAAATGATAAAGTCTTCTACTTACACATGTGGGATACTAGGGAATGGAGACCTTCAGGGTCAAAGCAGAGCTTCATGCAGTTTATTGATTAATTTTTCTGCATATTCTGACCTATTTCAGAAAAACAATAAAAGGAACCAAAGTACAGGGCATTCTGAAGGGCCAAAAATTTAGTGTTAGACAGTGCAAGCTGAGACTAAAGTCAAGCGAGGTCCATTAATGACTTTATCTGGAATTTCACAAATGCCAGGGATAATCAGAGCCCCTTTCTTGATTTTTCAAAGAAAAGGTAGGCCCTTATAATTTCAAATCCTCTAGAATTGGAGGTGGAGGTCATTTGGAGTAGAGGGTAAACTGTAGTTTCAACACTCACATTCTTAGAAATTATTGGGTTTTTTTTTTAACACAAATAAAATTAAGATCATTATGTAATTGTTAAATAGTTTAATATTTTCATCAGCTCTGGATTCTAGCTCAAGTGCCACTTCCTTCAGTTTGTTAAATGCCTATAAATGTGCCGGCACCTAAGGCCTCCGCCAGTTTCCCTGGAGTAACGCCGAATTATCCTCCCTTCCTCTAATGCCAGCATCACCTGGTCTATGCTTTTATTAGAGCATTCTATTTAATTTGCAAACATGGCTTCTGAAGCCTACAAAATTATAACCTCCTGAGAGAAGAGACCATGTCTTATTCCTCCTTTTGGCACCAGACGAGATTTGAACAGAAAGACCCTCCAAACCTGAATGAACTATTTACATTAAAGGGTCTTTATGTCATAATAAACCTGCTAGTGTTAAGTTATGCTTGATTTACTTGTTAGGAAATTAACTTATATCAAACACTAATTAACTTATATCAAATACTTATTAGGCCCACAGAAAAATGCCATAGTGAATTTGATCCATGGCCTGCCTACATCAAAGTACAATTAAGGCTAAAACTGGCGTGCAGTGAGTTTGGGAGAAAGCGATGGGCCCCCTGCCCGGAGGCCAGTCTCCTAGCGTTACATGTGCCCACGTTGAGGCTAATCTCCCTTTCTGGTAGTTCTTGCAGATCTGTGTCAACCTAAATATAAAAAGAATACTGAATTTTGAGGATCAAAATGAACTTCTCCTAAACTAGAACATTACCACCCCAATCTACGGGGCCGGGGCAGGGAGGCGGGAGGAGTAAACTTTCACATCAAAGGAATGTGCATGAGACCGACAACAGGTGAGCAAAAACATGGTAATTTTTGAAAAATGTCTCCCAAAGGGTTTATAGCTAATATTAAAATGTAGGAGCATGTTTTGATAACTACATTTTAGCCAATTTCCTGGAGATAAAGTTTCTCAAAGGTAGGATTTCACAATTATTTATCTTATTCCAGCACTTCCCTGAGGGGGTCAAGGCCTGAATGACAGAAATAAAATACGACATAAAATATTTGTCTCTTAGCCTTAAATGTATATAGTTAGTGGCTGTATATTTGAAGACTTTAAAACAAAATCTATACTCTTAACACACAGAAGGAAAAATCTGGCTGCTTCATTAACCTCTTAAAACACACAAAGCAAACAGCCCTTTCTACAGACATCAAATCCTACTTTTGAGATCAAATCCACAAGACAGGCTCAGAGAGAAACTTGGGCAAAGGACGCTTCGGCTGCACACATGAGTATGTTCTATTTACCCAGAACTTCTGAATGAGTTTTTCTGCCTGGCCCAATAAATCACATCAGAAATTTCTGTAAGAACTAGTAAAGAAAAGCAATGGAAGACTTCTGGTGTTAAAGGAACTGTGGAGAATAGGGTGGGGATCAAAAGTCTTAAGCTAATACGTGGAGCTTCTGAAGGATGACAGGTAGATGTGATTGTGACTGGAGGGAAATACTCTCTAGGAAGAATTTGCAGGTCCTGTTGATTCACGTGGGATGGGAGAAAGAGAAGTCAAGAATGTTCCCAAGTTTCTTGCACTGACAGCAGATGGATAGTAATGTCACTTTGCTGGGAGAGGAATCCAAGAAAAATGAGTGATAGGACATATCAGGTAGAATATGTAGAAGCTGGAAGTATATGGCTTGTTAAAAGAACACGTAGGAATGACCCATGGACATGGACAACAGGGCGGGGAGGGACTGTGGGAGCAGGGGTGGGATGGCTTGGAGGAGGGCAAAGGGGGAAAAGTTGGGACAACTGTAGTAGAATAAACAAGAACAAAAAAGAAAAAGAAAAGAGTTCAATTTTCATTGAAGGAAGAAGGTTACAGATAAAGGGTCAAATACGTGAATGGCTAAGATTTGGAAGAGGAATTGGACTTATTCCAAGTGGTCCCAATGTTGCAAGTTCTAAGGAAGCAATTCTGAGATCAATAATATCTAAGCGTCTGAAGTTAACCTGCCCAGTTGAAGACAATGAGCTGCCCACACCTTTATTCCCGCTGGTAACACTGGGTGAGTGCAAAAAAGTGCAGAGACACCTGAGCACTGGATGTGGGTGGAAAGACTTCTTCATCATTAACCATTCTATGAGCACTCTTGCAGGGGTGTCTAACCCACAGTCCATGGGCTGCATGCGGCCCAGAATGGCTACAAATGCGGCCCAACACAAAACTGTAAATTTATTTAAAACATTGAGGATTTTGTGATTACACGTCGCAGTGTATGTAATGTGTAGTCTAGACAATTCTTCCAGCGTGGCCCAGTGATGCCAAATGGTTGGACACCCCTGAAGAGTTTCAATTTTGGGCCACAAATCAGTTTGCTGTTCCTGAACTACTGCAAACTTGAGGAGAACCTTGGTGGAATGAATTTTCCCAGGAATCAGGCCTGCTGAATTCTAGTATTGGACGTGCCACCAACCAGGCAAATTATTCCTCCAACCTTGGGCCCCAGTTCTCTCAACTGCAAAGGCAGTATTTTAACTGTTAGACATGTCTAACTTAGAAATGGTGACCCTAGAGGGATGTTATATACTCTATGTTATGGTGAAAATCATTCTTTTAAGATTAAAAAATATCTTTAAATTAGGGTCAATGTGTATGCCAAGAATAGAGGCTGCCAAGCCTTGTTCATCTAGACTCCTTCTCCCCTCGTTTTCCTTGTATGTTCACATCTGTTACAGGAAAAGACCTTAATCATCCCACTGTATTGTGTAGTGCTGTTAGGAGTCAGAATAGGCTCTGGGTGTTTTCTATCTTCCACCAAGTGGTGAGAGCGACAAACTGTTCCAAAAAGCAAGGACAAACAACAGCCAACTGTAAACCTTCATACTGAGATATTCAGCATGATGAAATATGCCTCCATAATATGCACTATGGGAAAGTAAGTCTAATGCAATCACAAAGAAAATGTTTGGGAATAAAAAAAAACACACTCCATTCCAGCTTCCAGCCAACAGCCCATTCACTCACAGTATACTGCAACACAAAGACATTCCAATACAATGAAATAACGTGGAATATGTCCAAACTCTATTTTTCAGGATGATAGAAATAAGCTCAGCAGAGCTGTCTATTACTATTCAGAAGAAATGGAAGTTGTGGCATACACTGCCCTAAAAAAAATCACTGACAAAATTGGTTAATTAATTCACAACATTCATCAATTCATAACATTAATTCAGGTTTTCATGTAAACTGCTGGATTCTTAGTATATTTCAAATTTTATCCAGATTACCCTCTATAAAAAATAATATTGCAGAAAACAATTACAGTGTAGCTTTCACAGGAAGGGTTCTTGATGTGGCTGTAGACACTTACAAAACAAAATAAGAAATATTAAAAGTGAGTGCTCTAAACTCAGAAATACTTGGCTCAAGTCCCAGCTCTGCTACTTACTAGCAGGTTAGTTGGGTGATTTACATAGCCTTATGAAATGACAGTTTCCTCTTTGTAAAATTTTACTAGGAGTGCCCATCTCACGGGTTGGTTGTGTAGATAAAACCATGAACAGAAAGAGTCACTTTGCACATAGTGAGGCCTTAATAAGTGTCAAGTATTGATAACAACAATGCTGCCAGCAAATGCAGCAGAACAGTCTGGAGGGAGACGGGGACATTATTCCTGCTCTCTAGCCTGTCTCTTTCCCCCTAAGGATGTGCTAATCCCAAGGTACTAGAGGGTCTGGATCTGGAGTCATTAAAAACAGGGGTTCTCCTTGTCTTTCAATGAACAGGCCCAATAATCAGAGATGATTCTCTAAAAATTTTCACTTGAGAGTTAGAGCAATGGCGCCATTAGGCAGGACGTGGGAACTCGATGACTTCAGGGAGCCAGGCCTCTGATACACAAAACAGTTTTGGATTCTTCAGTGATGATGATTCACAACCCCCACCCCCAAATAACCCAGGATGATGTTTCCAAGATTAACAAGTAAGAAGCCTGGGGAACTTTGTGCTGGTGATTGGAACAGGCATTACTGCTGTGGTTGTACCTCAGGTTCCAGCTTTGAGAGCCTTGAAGGGATGAACTAATTCAGGCCTCACCGATGCTGCCATTGACTTTGTACTTCTAGAAGATAAGGACAGTAAGGCATGTCAGAAATGTCTCCATGAAGACCAGAATCTTGCTCATCTCACCCAGGAGCTCATGCAGAAACTCTCTACTTGTTTTACTAAAGTTCCAGGGGTGTCCAACTCGTGGCCCACAGATGTGGCCTGGGATGGCTGTGAATGCAGCTCAACACAAAATTGCAAATTTACTTAAAACACTATGATATTTTTTTTGTGATTATGTGCCACTAAGTCACATAATCACAAAATCACACGGGCCCAAGACAACTCTTCTTCTTCCGGTGTGACCCAGAGATGCTAAAAGGTTGGAAACCCCTGGATGTGTTTTAAAGACTATTTATGCACAGTATTGGGTGGCTTGCAGTCAAAGATCAAAGACTCTGGAAAAACCCACTTCAGTCAGTTCTCTATCTGATGGAAAATGGAGCCCTAGTATGGACTCAAAATTTCGACAATCTCCTGGAACTGTATGCAGCAGATCAGGAAAAACAACCTGAATCCCTTGGGCTTGGCCATAGCCCAAGGCTATGATCCCTTGGTCATAGAGTGGGTTTGAGAGAAACAGAAGCTGAGCATGTTACACACCCATGGAATCTATGCTGACCCTAGGGGCACCGTCCTTCATCCAGCTGCCTGTTGGAATGTGCTCAGGAGCACTCAAGATATGGAGAGATTCAGAAACTCTAGGAAAACGAGTTGTTACTTTTCCAGGGTTAGACATGTTTTCCAGGGTTCTGGCTGGAATATTCTTGACACCACTTTCCAAGCCTCTTTTCTGGAGGCTGTCAAGCACATACTGACACACATTTGGTGCTGGCTCAGGCAAAAGATGAAGTTCAGTTCAGTAAGTGTCGAGAAGACACAGGGCACAAAGAGATTTTAGTTGTCCCTTATGGGGATGAATATGCAGGTCTTGCAGAATATTTAAAGAGACTGACCTGTGAGATGTCTGGGAGGGGGAGAGCAGTAGGGATGGTGAGACGAGGTCAGCTATATGGTTCCCCTGCGGCGCAGTGAAATAAGAGACTGCAGTACATGAGGGCGCTACAGGAGTCACTGCCATCAGACCCAGCTGCAAGGTCCTCCCAGGTACAGTGTTTACTTTGTGCCTCAAGTCGGTTCTTGGTCTTTTTCATTTTTTTTGGTTCTTGCTCTTATGCAGCCTGCTCCAGTTCGAGAACACCCAAGTGACAAGGGGATCCAGAGGCAGCTCCCCAGCCCACCCCTAAGCTGGACACACTGCTTGAGTCTCTGCAGCAGGCCAGTGTGCCATCCACTGAGTGTGGCCGCAGGTCTGTGGGAAGGACTTGGGGTGCAGGAGCCATGGGGTCACCATGGCCCTTGGTTCAGTTTGTACTCTAGACTTGGTTTTTCAATGAAGCCTAATGATTGTTTTTTACAAGATTTGAAGCTCTAATTTTCTAGATCTTTTACATACCTGAGCTGTATCAAAAGCTTGTTCATTTACTTCGCAAGGCCCTGGTTCTACTTTTAGTCACTTTGGAAAACAAACCTGCAAGGTACTAACAAGCCTGATTTTTGGAACTCAATTTAAATTTTAAAAGATCTGTTCCGTCCTGGCTGGTGTGGCTCAGTGGATTGAGCACCAGCCTTGGAACTGAAAGGCGGTCAGTCTGATTTATAGTCAGGGCTCATGCCTGGGTTGCAGGCCGGGTCTCTGGTTGGGGGCACGCAAGAGGCAACCAATAAACATTTCTCTCTCACGTGGATGTTTCTCTTGCTCTCTTTCTCCCTCCCTTCCCCTCTCGCTAGAGTAAATAAATATAAATAAAATCTTTTTTAAAAAAAGATGTGTTCCTACACCTGGACGAGGGGTTATCTCATTCCCAGGAGAGCCACTTTACTTAATTCTCAGAGCACTGTTGACTTCTGCTGCTTCCCTTCTTACGATAAACCCTAGTCAATGTGATGTGGGATTTTAGTTTTGAATCCTATATAAAGTAACTCCAAGACAAAAAAATAAATAAATAAATAACTTGAACGTCTAAGATGTCTTTTCCCTGAGAAATAAAATAGCCCAAGGATACCCTAGTCAGCCTGTTGTTTGAGGGAACACAGAATTAACCCTTGCTTTCTCTTCAGTGAAATGGGACTATAAGATTTTTCACAATCAGCCCTGGCTGGTGTAGCTCAGTGGATTGAGCATGGGCTGCGAACCAAAGGGTCGCTGGTTCGATTCCCAGTCAGGGCACATGCCTGGGTTGCGGGCCGGGTCCCCAGTGGGGGCCACGTGAGAGGCAACCACACATTGATGTTTCTCTCCCTCTCTTTCTCCCTCCCTTCCCTTCTGTCTAAAAATAAATAAATAAAATCTTAAAAAAAAAAAGATTTTTCACAATCACATTTACAAATTATAAAATAATTACAGCCCAAAGTATTAACATGGATCTTCCCTCCTCCTTCCTCTCCTCCCTACAGATAAAGAGAATGCTGGGCCTGGCTGGTGTAGCTCAGTGGATTGAGCATGGGCTGGGAACCAGACGGTCCTGGTTCAATTCCTAGTCAGGGCACATGCCTGGGTTGCGGGCCAGGTCCCCGTGAGGGCCATGTGAGAGGCAACCATACATTGCTGTTTCTCTCCCTCTCTGTCTCCCTCCCTTCTCCTCTCTCTAAAAATAAATAAATAAAATTAAAAAAAAAAAAAGAGAATGCTGGTTTTGCTTGTTTTGTGGCATGCCCTCACCTGCCCACCCCCCACCAGAGTTTAATTATTGCTCCATGGATTCTTTGGGTTTTCATGATACACAATCAAGAGAAAAGGGACAGGTAGAAGAGATGGGCTTGGCTGGGAGAGGTCAGTCATGTCTTTAATAAGGGCAACACAAGAAAGTAAGATAGGTGCAAAAACTTCAAATAAAACTTTGGCAGGATTTATTTAATTAGCACATGACATTGGGAAGATAGAAAGGATTGACAAAGGCACATTAGGAATTTGGGGCTAGACTATATGAGGTTAGAGTTACAGCTACACTAGATCACCATCTAATTTCAAAATTTTATCCAAAGCCTGGGCTCCTCACAGTCAGAGAGCTACACTTGCCAATTCCATCTTAGTACTCCTGGCTGCCCTGCCCCGATCCCTCTATCCCGGGGTTTCTCAACCTCAGCACTTGGACGCTTTGGGCAGGATAACTGTCGTTGGGGCTGCCTCACGCATTGTACGGTATTTAGCAGCAGCCCTGGATTCTACCCACTAGTTGGTAATGGTGTCTTCCATCCTCCCCCAGCAAGACATGACAACCAAAAATGTTTGCAGACATTGCCGAATATCCTCGGGGGGGCCAAAACTTTTTCTGGTTGAGAACCCCTACTTTTTCCTAACAACTCAAGCTTAGAAGGAAAATCCCTACCCCTCCAAGTCATTCTGTGGCACTCTCTTTTCAGAGTTTGCAACTACATGGATTCCAAGTCCTCAAGAGTCCATAACCATTGCAGTTATCTACATACTGGACTGGCTGCATCAGGTCGTCATCTACAAATTATAAATGACTATAACAGGTATCATCTGTAGGGTATTTGTTACGTGCCAGGCATTGGGCTAGGGGATTTAACTGGATTGATACCCATTCTTATACAATAGAGAGGGATAGATAATATTATTGACACTCAGAGATGAGTAAAATGAGACTCTGAAAATGTAAATAACTCATCCAAAGTCAACAAGTAGTTGAACTGGGGGTTGAAACTAAATCTATTTGAGCTCACTCAGAATCTCTCTTTGCCTTAGGCTACACTATTTCTCTTACTGAGAAAAATCAATGCAGAGATATATGGAAAATGCATTTGGCGTAAGATTTATATGAGTTAAAATGGTGAGGCAGTGCCTAGACTGTTTTAGAACTCAGGGTTCTCTAAATAAGCTGACCACCAGCAATAACAAGTTGATTTTTGAATTATGAACATTCTACTGAAAACAGGAAAATGGTGGTTTCCTCTAAGTAGAAACAAGCCCCTAGCTGGTTGCCATGGTAGCAGAGGTAAACTTAATCTTGACTGGGAATACAATCACCAGATAGGGACAGCAAGTATGGTAAGGAGTCTAAAGGGGTGTTTTTTAGCCGGAAAAGAGAAAGTCAAAAGAGATAAATGATAGTCATCTTCAATTTGAAAGGTCACCATCTAACTGAAGGGAAGCACATGATGTAGATTATTCCAAAAGGAAAATCCAGGATTCATGAGTGGAAATTACAATGTGGTAATGGAAGCCAGTTTTCCACTGAGTGATAAGAAATAACATTTAACCATAATAGTGTCTCAACTGGACTGAAAATTTAAACAAGCTGTCGGGACAGCAACTCATCACCAGGACAGAAAGGTGATGGCAGGATGGCCATCTCTGTTGGAAGACTCTTGTGTGGGTGACACTGGACTAGATGAATTCATAGGCACCTTATAAAACAAGGATCTGTCCTGGCTGGTGTGGCTCAGTGGACTGAGTGCTGGCCTGAGAACCAAAGGGTCACCAGTTCGATTCCCAGTCAAGGCACATGCCTAGGTTGCTAGCCAGGTCCCCAGCAGGGGGTGCATGAGAGGCAACCATGCATTGATGTTTCTTTCCCTCTCTTTCTCCTTCCCTTCCCCTTTCTCTAAAAATAAATAAATTAAAGTCTTTTTTAAAAAAACAAGGATCTGTTTTTCTATGGAATTGGAAAATTGTGAGATTCCTGCTGAAAATGGACAAATAGAGTGTGGGCAAATTAGGGGTGTCCACTGGTCAGAGAGAAGATACCAGTAGTAACTCATCATCATAGAAATAGTAAACTCCAATCTTGCCTGGGAAGAAAATATCATTTAGATGAGACCAGACATAAAACAGAAGAACCCTGTGGGGAATTTTTCCCTTCTGTTCTGAATAAATGACTGAGAAATGGGGCAATAGTGGTAAAAAAAAAAAAAAAAAATTCAAGAATTGAATCAAGCAGCTCTTCCTTCTGTCTTCCAATCTTCCACAGTTCTTCCAACCTTGAGATACTATGATGCCTCTCTTGGGCTTTATAGCTACCTCTCACTATTCTGACTTCAAAACTCCATTTAACTCTTAGAAGAAAACAGACAAACATGTAGCCAGGGAATAGTTAGAGTAATAGTTGATCAGCTCTCTCATAAACACTAATATTGCCTTTGATTTCACTACCTTTCATTTACCCTTAACCAACAATAATTATAAAACATCTCACTACTGGATTCAAGGTATGGAGAGAGGACAAGGCCCTATCCTCAAACTTTCCTCTTAGGAAACCAACCACATTAGATCTGTAGGATCTGTCTTGGAAAACAAAATTGTTGCAAAGGCAACATCTGCTAACACACACAACTTCCCTTGTAAAAGTGAGGTGCTGAAAGCATACTAGGTTTTCCAAAATGGAGGGGAAAGCTATGTTCATTCATCTTTCCGTAATAAATATGAATAATACTTAAATTTCCCCATCTCTTCTTCTCTAGGGCATTCAAACACTTACAGTCTCATTATTTTACACAGCACCTTTTATATGGATATCAAAGATTATCATCCTCCTTTGATTTCTAAGAAGGCAACCATAGAAAGATTAAACAATAAGTTGTCCAAGGTTGTTCAGTAAATTGAGATGCTTGATGCTTTCCATTGATTGCTTATTTTAGGGACTGTGGTACTACAAACTGATTGAATCCAATAAACACCTTAGTCTTTTTTTACCTCGACTCCATTTCTCACACACACACATGAAATTTTCATGATCTAAGCACAAATCTACCACCTTGTAGATCTTGGACATGAGTATCCTACCAGACTAGCACCTAGTCTGCAGGAAGCCTGGTGATCACCTAACCTGGTTTTCCAATCAGAATCAACCCACTCCTTTATCAAGAGAAGTTGGTTGATTCTGTCTGGCTGTGCCTGGAAAATTTTTAACCCCTCGATTAGCTATTAACAATTGGTTTAACTCAGATGAGACGGAGGACAAAATAATAGTGGTTGAAAAAATGCCTCCGCCATTCTCATTACAAAAGGAAGCATGATGAACGAAGTTCTCTTTGTATCCTAGCTCCATTCTGACAGCCAAAGAAAGAGCTTTCCACCCCCCTTTTTCGATGGCTGAGTCTTTTCCTACTTGTCTCATCACACACACAATCTGTTCATAGCCCAGAGAGACAATCCAGCCAGTCTGTGGAGAGTTCCTAAAACATTTACGGCGTGAAAGCAGACAGGATGAACAGGACCTCATCTCGACAAAGGATGATGGGACATTCAGCAAAAGAGTTCACAAAGGGAAACACAGAAGGAAGGCCCGGCTGAATGGAGATTGCCCACAATGTCTAACACAGTGCCCGTCCTTATGGGTGTTTATAAACCTCCTGGTCAATTTATAGGCACCTTCAGGTTTTGTCCCCCAAACTCCATTGCTTTTAAAACAGAGAACTTTTTAAAAAAAATAAAATTAACAAGTTAAATCCAAATCACTACGCTAAGGAAAGTTCAGTCTCTCAAATTCTTTAAATATGAAAACAGCAAGTGAGACAAAGATTTGAGTTCCAACTCAAAACACCATGAAGGTTGAGATAAAGCATATAAAACACTTAGCATACTGCTTGGCACATTAAATTCTCAATTAATCGTATCTAATATTTGATCATATGCTGCTCTGCTTTATTAAAAATATTCTTATATATGTCCTGCCCCTCTACTCAGCTAAAACAGTGCCACTGTGTTTGTCTTTGGTACATTGCAAAAGGTAAGTGCATTTTTTTAGGCATATTTAAGCCTACAGACCTATGGTAGGTGATTGAAGAGATACTAAAAGCAAACCTAGTCTCATAGCTGGTGTGTGGTGGATACCCTGAGATCTCAACTTGTTAATTTCAGATCTGGTGCTTTTTTTCATAACCTCACAGCTGAGAAGATTATGATGTTTTGTGCCTCTTTATACTCCCCAGAGTTTAGCAAAGTGCTAAGACATACCTTAATCACCATCTAAACGAATTTCTAAGCTGTAGGTGACCTAAAGACCCTCAGGATTTACCTTAGTGCCTTTAACAAAAAGAAAGGAAAATGCCAACATATTTGGCTGTTTTTATTTGCCAAGGGAAAGCATTACCATGTCCACTTAGCAAATAATAAAGGTAAGAAGAGACGAGAGGAATTGAATGATAAGTAAATGGGGGCAGAACCAGATGTCCTGCTCATGGCTTTTTCTATTAAGCTCATTTTTAATTTAATGCCTTTGATGAGGTGAATCTTGTCTTGGATTATGCACATCAAATTGTGCTTCAAATGATCACCCAAAACTTCAAAGGCCCAGGCCAAGCTCACTAATTCTTTAAAACAAATCTTTTTATCTGATCTAAAAAAGACTCAGAACAATTAGTCTGCTTCACCCAACTTTGACCTTAACAACAGACTGTCTTATTTTATCAACCTTATCTCTCCAATCAAACTTAAGTTGCTCCAAGGCAAGATCCACGTGTGCACTCCTTCTGCAGCCCATGACTAACCCAGTTCAGGAATGGCAGTAATGTGTGCTGGCTCATTCCTCGTTCTGCCTCACAGACTCCTGGATGTCCCAAAGAAACCTCGGGCCATTGCAACATCTATTAAAGATTCCCAACCATCCCCAGAAATACTGCTGTACTTAGGCAGTCATTAAAGCTTCTCCTGTGCCTTCAAGAACTTCATTTTAGATGCTGGGACATCCTGTTGCCATCCATTTCACAAATAAATCCAGCTCAGCAGGAGGACATGTTGCAATAAACTTTATTTCAAAGCCAGCAGCCTGGCCTCCTTCCAGGAATTGGCACTAATGATCTTCACCAGCCACTTGGTGCTCCAACAGCAGTAGAAAACACACACACACTCACACCAATTCAACCACTGCTCTAGTTCCTAACAAAGGTTGTGGTTCCATAGCTGATTTTATATTTTAACTGTTACAGAAGACCTATTCCATCAAACCTGAGCAAACTCTCCAAATAAATCTGCAGTATATTAGTGGTCTCCATCAGCCTGTCTTTAAACCAAAGACACAGTAACAAGTGCATCAGTCAGTATTTCTGGGCTGTAAGAGAAAGGAAACTCAAAGTTGCTTGAGCAAAAATTAATCAATCACTTAGTAAGGGGAAGCTGAAAAATGTCCAGCAACAGAGCAGTCTTTAGATAGGGGTTATTTTGAGAGATCAAATTATGTCAATAGATCTCACTTCTCTATAGTCGCTGAATTCTACCTTATGTTTTATTAGCTTCATTATCAGATTTTCTTGGAAGGCTTCCAGCAGTTCCAGGCTCGTATTATCAGGGTTTAAGTTCAGTAAGAAAAACAGAGGACACTTCTTCCTGGTAGCCTCCACACAAGCCTCAGAATTTACTCGGATTACACTAACGTGTCCACTGCATGCTTGGTCACATGCCCATCACTGGAGTCAGAGGTGAGGATTCCCTTAAACCACATGGACTGAGAGGCAGGAGAAATGTCACAAAGGAAACTCAGGGTCTTTCTATCAATAGCATTTGGCTGCACTATCCTCCCGAATAAGTCTTCCCTCTTTTCTGAATGGCTAAGAAGTGAACTATAGGGATGGTCAACTTTGAAAGCAGTATATACTAAAGGAAGGAAACAATCAGGCAAGTCATGAAAGAATATAAATAGCCAGTAATCATATGAAAATAGGTTCACACTTGCCCTGGCTGGTGTGGCTCAGTTGGTTGGAGCATCGTCCTGTAACCGAGAGGTTGCAGGTTCAATTCCAGTCAGGGCACATACCTAGGTTGCCGATTCAGTCCCTGGTCTGGGCCTGTCTGGGCACATCTGGGAGGCAACCAATCGGTGCTTCTCTCTCTCTCTTCCTTCCCCTTTCTCTAAAAAGAAAAAAAAGAAAAAATGTTCTCTGATGGGGATTTTTTTAAAAAGATTTTATTTATTTATTTTTAGAGAGGGGAAGGGAGGGAGAAAAAGAGAGAGAAAAACATCAATGTGTGGTTGCCTCTCACGTGGCCCCCACTCGGGGCCTGGCCTGCAACCCAGGCATGTGCCCTGACTGGGAATTGAACCGGTGACCCTTTGGTTCGCAGCCCGTGCTCAATCCACTGAGCCAGCCAGGGCTTCTAATGGGAATTGAAAAAAAAATTTTAAATAGGTTTACCCTCACTAGTAAAGAAATGTGAATTATAAGAAAAGGAGCCCTGACTGGTGTGGCTCAGTGGGTTGGGCATCGTCCCGCAAAAAGAAAGATCATCGTTTGTTTTCCAGACAGGGTACATGCCCCTGTAAACCTGGCCCCTAGTAGACAGGCCCCCAGTTGGGATGTAAGACCAATTGATGTTTCTTATCCTCTCTTTCTCCCTTCTTTACCATCTCTCTAAAAACAAATAAATACAATCTTAAAAAGAAAGAAAAGCATATTCTTGGCACATTGGCAAAAGTTAAAAAATTAAAAATAATGCCTTGCACCGGCCCAGATGCAGAGAAATGAACACTTCCAGACTTGACTAATGGGGTATGTAGTTATCACTGATCTGATGGTAAAGTTTGCAATTATTATCCAAATCTTTAAAAATGGGATGCCTTTAATCTAATATAAACTCGCAGAAGTGAAACTGTTAAGGAAATGATTAAGAGTACGAATGAGAATTTAACTACAAACAAGGTTTTCCCAGAATGGCTATCACATAGCCCCCAAACTAGAAATATCAATGTCCACCAAGAGGAGATTGGATGTACCATAATTAAATGACCCATTCTATGTGCTGCCATACCAACACCAAAAATCACCTTTCAATGCGGATTTATTGGCATGATTTAGATAAGGGACAAAAGCACACCACAGAAGAGTTGATATTGCGGGTGACCATCCCACAGCACTGTTCACTAGTTAACACTAGTCAATTAGTTTCACTTGCCTCTTCTAGGCTCTTGCTGGCTCCTTCTTTCAGATTTACCATGGGGTTCTAAAGACCCAGATTCTGCCCAGGAAAAGATCAAAACATCTGGACACCCTCAGCAGGCTAGAAAGCATTGTTCCTTCAAAGAGATATTCTTTACATATTTAACAACTGTTCATGGGAGCAACTGAGTGTTACATGGGGAAGGTGAAGAAAATGGACCGCAGATGGCATTCCGTTGCCCTAGAAGGTAGCTCAAAAAGTAATGTTTGTTAATATGCAGTGACTTTTAGAGTAAATAATTCTCCAGATTAAAAAAAACCTAAGCCTTTTCTTCATCCTGTCATCATATAGCAATTAATCTTCAAATCCCTAGAGTAATTTCCTCCACAAACAAATCAATTATCCTCTCAAACAAAACTAACCACAAGCACAGCTATTCTCCGTCTCTGTTTCCATAAATTTAAAATGTGAACATACCTAGTGGACCAGCCTCTCTCAGAGTGGTGCTGGTGGTGTTCAATGAGATGATTTATATGAAAGTGATTTGGAGCAGGGTAAAAGCACTAAACAAGTGTGAGGAATTCACCATCTAGATTTAACATACACTCAACAAATCATCTGAGAGCCTTTGGCTGTACCATAGCCTTCATGTTCCTTTCCTGGACTCATTTCTGAAAGACCAGATGCTGGTATGTAAAGCTTCCCTGCAACAAGAGGACAGGCCCTCTCTACTTTCAAATCGGCCAAAACGTGTTTATGGTATTTCCAGCTATTGAGGCCCAGGTAATTAAATAAGAGGGGGAGGCCAGAAATATTCCAAAGAGCAGGCAGACATGCCTGGTATGGACTGGAGTTTGAAATGGAAAAGGGCAGCGGCATGAACAAGTGGAGGGGTTCATGGTCTTCATATTATCCCATTCAAGCTACAGTGATTAAAAATCCTAGAAGTTGTAAACTCCTGGAAGTGAGAATTCCTTTAGAATTAGCATACAGTACTACTATTAGCAATATTTTATATCACTTCAATTATCTTCTGAAAGGAAATCATTGCTTAAAAAAATTGTTTCTTGGTAGGGTTGTGCTTCTATACTATGGACTTAATTGCGTTTCTTCTACAGTCTCTCATTTTAAAGAATGGTGAAGTTTAAGTAAAACATGGATGGGTCAATAATAAGCACATTTAAGTTTCTAAATGCCCTTCTCTTTAAACCCCCACCCCAATTACATCCTTCCCTTGAGGATATTTACAATCCTCTATGACACACGCTCTACACCTTCTTGGTTCAAGGAAAACACACCTACAGCATTTCAAATTAACTACTGACCCTTACTCTCACACTATAAACAAACCCTTTTTCAAAATCTCAATTGCATTGTGTCCACATTGATTAAAGCTTGAAGCCTGGTGACCTCATGTGGTGTTAACTTCTCCCATGCACCAACAGCATTCTGCCTTTCTACTCAATTACCCCCTTTGGAGCCAGAGGATCGCTACCCAATGAACATACACAATGGATTTCTGCTTCATTACACTAACCAACAGCAGGATAGAAATAAGCAGAAGAGGAATAAACAAGCTAATTTATCATGAGGACAGAGCAAGCTTTCACCAGTCTCGCCATGGAAAACTTCAGTGGTTAATGGGAATATCAATAGTCCGGGGATAATATTTATGATCTTACAGATTATAGACAGAGCCACAACAGAACCTCAGTAATTAAAGAATTTTGCAGATTATCAGGTGTGAAAAACATGCACACAAAATCCATGCCTTAAAACTCTGGGGTCCTACATAAAACCCACTGAATAATTATTTCGGGAAGCACAACCTAGGGCTTTGGATAATATGGGCTGACACCCTGGTAATTTGCCCCAAGTGTTCGACCTAACTGTGGGGCCCCTCTTATTCATCTTTGACAAGGTGTTCAGGAAAGGCCCAGCCTCTTTGTGAGAAGAATCTGGAGCCCCCCACCCCCCTTCATTAGGCATGGCAAGGGCACAGCAGCTGATTGAATTAACAACTTTGGAGGGCTTCAGTCCCAGTTCCCAGACATTAGCACCATCATCCAGAACAAATTAAAAGTCTCACAGCAATTAAGCAGATTTTCAAAATGAATTTCCCATGGTTCAATGGTTCAACAAGCAACTTGATTTAAGTAATAGAGAAGAGTTTAGAAGGAAGAGATGAGGAACTGACTGTTGAATTTCCAAAATAAATATACAATGGCAGAGGCATAAACAATAAACTTCTGAGCCTCTGCTAACTAGGTTTTTACATTTCTTTTATATAAAGTTGGAACTATTCAGTCGCAGCAGGTAAAAGAATAAAAAACTAACACAAAATTTTTGTATTAAAATGATGGATTTCAGGACAATTGTTTTCTTTGCTTTTAATTTTTTTAATATCATGTATTCTTGTTCAAAACATAAATAAAAATTGAGATGGAACAAAAATACATGTTTCTAGTCACTAGATTTTAAATTTACACAAGCAATCTAAACCTCATTCTAGAACCATGTACAACTTTCTGAACCATTACGGCCAGATTCAGAGCAGGCACAAAAACTTTTAGGCCGGGCTCCCAAGGAACTCTGGCGATTTAGCTCCAAGAACTCATTCCTGGTTTAGAAGGATAAGACTAGCCCTGGCCGGTATGGCTCAGTTGGTTGGAGCATCATCCCTGTCCAATCCCCAGTCCGGGTGCATGCAGGACGCAACCAGTCGATGTTTCTGTCATGTTGAGGTTTCTCTTTCTCCCTTCCTCTCTCTCTAAAAGCAGTTGAAAAAAAAAAAAAGACTAATAATAAAATAGTACCTAGCCTATTCTAAGCATTTAGTATTTGCCAGGCACTGTACACTTATCTAATCTTTTCATATAAAATGTCATTTAATCCTCGGAACATTACTACCACCATTTTACCCATTTGAGAGTAAACTCAGGCTCTGAGATTACGTGAATAATTTGTTCAAGGCCACACAGCCAGCAAGTGGTAGTGCCAAGATTTGAATCCAGTCCTTCTGACCCTAAAGCTCTTGTTAGATTTAGAATAGCAAACTCCCACTTCCAGTGGCGTTTTATCCAGATTTTAGAGCAGTGGATGGGTCCATACCAAAAAAAGTCATTATTTTAGAGGGAGGGAGGGAGTGCATGATGGCATGTTGACCCAGCTGAGGAGGAATTCTTGTCACCTTTCTTTCAAGCCCCTATCTTCTCTCCAAAACCACCACCTCCCCCTCCCCTTACTCTATGGCAGTTTTGTATCCCCCACCCCCAACCCCTCAACACTCCCACCTCTAGCTGGAAGATCTGGCTAAGAGAAGTCCAAGTCCAGCTTTTGTTTGATTGTCTCCTTGGCTTTTGCTTCTTTCTCTTTCACCTTACATCTGCTTTTTAAATTTCTGTCCCACATCTCCACGTGGCCCTACTAGCACATCCCAGACCCAGGTTTACCTGCAGGTATTCTGCACAACCTGCTTCAGTACTATTCAGAAACCTGGAAGAGTGGGTGGATGACTTCATTCCCACCCTCCAGATGCACAAGCTGAACACAATGGAATGTGGAGGTGAGCGGTTATTTGAATGCAGTATGCTTTCTTGTCAAGGGCAGTTACAGAAGCTGGCATCATAAACACGTTAGTGATCGCCATGAAGAACTGTTGACACACCTGCAAAATTCTTAGGATGGGAAACTTTGGAGGATGATGTTTCTATCTTCAAAAGTGTACAGAAAAGAAAGCAAACTATGTGGTCTTTAAAGAGCCCCTAAACACAGCCCGCATGAAGGGAGAAGGAAACACACTTACTTCTCAAAAACAACAAATCACAAAATTTCCATCATCTGTCAACATTCTCATTTGAATATCCAAATCTGGAAATACATGTAACTAGTCTATGTTCCCTTCCTCCCAGCCAGTATGAATAACAAGTCACTGTCAATTCTCTGCCTTTATGGCTAAGTACAGACCAAGTACTAGACCAGACGTGATAGTAATCAATATAACGGTAGGCCATTAGTTGTCAGGAAACTTCTTCGTTCTAACCTTATTCCCTTACTGTGATTTCTCTGGGCCTTAGGGTCCACAGTACAATAGGAGAAGGTCCCTCTGGCTCCAAAAAGTATATGTTTTATAGATCTAAGCATGAAAACCATAAAGGTGACACAATCTTTTAAGTTCAAGTAAACAATAAGAAATCTCCCTTCATTTAAGTTATGAAAGAATAGCCAGGAATACAATATTACAAATCTTAAAGACAGATCATACTGCTGAAGCATTTCAGCTACCTCTGCAATAGGCCCAAAATGCAAGGCATTCATCTGTTTCTTCAACAAGTATTACTGGGCACCTACACTGCAGTACCCCATGGTAACCATTGCAGATAAAGCTGAGCAAATTAGGCCAGCCTTGCTCTCACGTAGCTTACCGTTTTATAGGGGCTATATTTTCATCTTTATTTTTTGTTTATAATTTCTTACAATACAGCACTATAATTGTAGTTAATATTTTAGAAGTAGTTAATATTTTATGAGTAGAAGATCCTTTTTTCCCTTGAATCTTGACTTTGAAAGGTCTTTGTCACTTATATTATTACCTAGAAGCAAAATAATTTCCCCATGGATGATGATTTCAATTTTATAATGTGAAACAGAAGAACAATTGGGATTTGCTCTGCAGCGTGCATGGATGGGGTATAGCTCTTCCATGAACTGAGTTATATCCATTTACAAGCTTTGCTACCTGGGTTTATCTATGCTATAAAGAGCCACAAATACTGGCCCAGCAATTTAAAAGGCAAAATTTAAGATTCAAATTAAACCTTGGTGAAAACTATCGCTAACCAGATCAAAAAGTAAGTTAATCACTCTCATTCACCAAATGTGTAAGTGACATGCCTTTTGAACTGTTGGCTAGCATGGATTGTGCCTAATGGAGAGCCGGGCTGATGAGTTTCTAGTTTTATGTAATCAGCAAAGAGGCAGAAATAATCTGCCACAGGCCTAACCAGAGAGAGGATGATTAAAAACAAACAAACAAACAAACTTTAAAAAGTTAATTAGTGACAACTTCTACTTCAGGAAAATGGCTAATATATAATTGATCTAATACGCATGCTTAGGTAACTTACATTCTCTCATTTAAACCCAGCAACGTCCCTGTGAAGGAGAAATCTTTAGATGAAGAAACTGAGGTTCAAAGTATATGAGTTACAAAGCAAGTGTGATAACAAACCAGATCACACCCACTGATCTCCATAAAACCATATGTTAGAGAGCGATCAGTAAGATATCTGGCTTTGGATGGAAGGATCGGGAAGTTTTTCATTGAACAGAAATATCATATGGAAAACCTTCAGCCAGAACCATGTTGTTTTATAGAATGGCCGTTTCCTATGAATCCTATGAGAAGCCCAAGTCATCAAGGGCAATTTTATTTATTTTTTAATTAATTTACTTATTTTCAGAGAGAGGGGGAGGGAAGGAGAAAGAGGGAGAGAAACATCGATGTGTGAGAAATACATAAATCAGTTGTCTTTCACATACCCCCAACTGGGGGCCCGGCCCACAACCCAGGCATGTGCCCTGACTGGGAATCGAACTGGCGACCCTTTGGTTTGCAGGCTAGTACTCAATCCACTGAATTACACCAGCCAGGGCCAAGGGCAACTTTCAAAATACTGTAGCAGTTGTGCTTCGCCAGGAGTGTTATTTCATTTTTTTCTCCCTCACCCGAGGATATTTTTTTTAAAATTGCTTTCAGAGAGAGAGGAAGGGAGAGCGAGAGGGTGGGGGGCGGAGAGAAAGATCTATGTGCAAGAGAAACAGATTGGCTGCCTTCTCGTATGCGCCCCACTCCAACCAAGCCACACACCTTAGCCAGGGCAGGAGTGTTATTCTAAGGTGAGCCGCCCAGAGAATTAACGGACAGAGCTGGTATCGATGCCCAACCCAAGTCCTATCCCAGAAATATTATGGCCTCAAATATATATTAATGTTGCTTTTATTTAAATCCCAAACCTACTGCTGCTCATCCTTCTCCCAAAGTATTTTTCTTTTTTTCATAGTTTGGTTGGGTAGGGAAGGAGGGTAATGGGGGAATTCTTCTGATGTTGGTAAAAAAATAAAAAAGGAAACAAATGTTAATTGAAAGGTGAACTTAGTATCGTTTTAGTTTAAAAATCCTGGGCATCTACAAATTATCCTTTCTTTCACTTCCATCAACTGCTATCCATAAATACCATGTTCTCTTAGAACAAAACTCTGTTCTGTTCAGGCACGTTCAAAGAATGGCGCTGGGATTTAATGCCGGCTCTCTCATGGACCTGCAAATTCTGTAAAATTCGGAGGGAAGGTGGGACTAAAAGGATGCTTGAAGTTCAGAGTTGCCTGTCCCAGCCAAGCCCCTCCCCACTCCACCCCACCTCACCCCACAATTATGAAAAAGCTGATCGTTTCTAAGCAGAGGTGTGTTCTATAAGTGATAGCAAACAGGAACTGAAGTTAGAGCCCTTTTCACACAAGTCAGAACTAGCTCAACAGAACAGAGAAAAGAAAGGAATGTGGGGATGTATTCTTTCTACATTTGAGGCATTCTGTTCTCATGCAAGTCACAATTCAACTGAGGGCAGACACAATATACAAGAACCCAGAGTAAAAGGAAGAGGGTCTCCAAAAAACCTACTTGCCCCAACAGAAGGCTAGATTTAATAATATGAAACCCAAACTTTTGGTTGTGATCACCTGAAGACAAGGTTGTTAAATACACACTTAAAAGTCAGAATTTATTAGGGCTAAATTGGAGGACACAGAAAAGCATAGTGCTTTGTGACTCTGCTTAATTTCAAGGGAGAAGAGGAAGAGGAAGAATTTACAGTGTGATACTTGCACCTCTGGAATCACAAAAACATGCCTGACAGTCACAGTGGCATGGAGCCCTCAGCATTTTAAGTTTTATTTTTGCAATTCGAATTTTCTGTTAGCAATTCTCCTCAGAGTGAAGAAATGGTAGAGAGGAAGGTTGAGCAATTTGGTTGTTTCTTTTGTATGTAAAACAGACCAAAATATATATACCATGCCATTTCGCCTAAACTCACTACAACTTCAGAATTATGCTTGCCCCAAACATCCCCTGAAAGCACGTAAGTTAGTCACAGAATTTTAGTCAAAGGAGCCTCTGATTGATGAAGTCTTAAAACTAACCGCAAGGATGGGTCTTTGTTTGGACTGGTAAGGACCACAGTTGTGGGATTTTTTCTTTTTAAATTTTAAATTTACAACATTTTCTCAACCAACAGGAAGGGAATGTACCACGCCCTCAGCAAGCAAGCAAGGAATTTAGTTTTGTTTTTTAATTCTGTAGTATCATTTAAAATCCACATAGAACAGCTTAACACTGGGTATGATTATATTGTTCCCTAAGAGATTAGCTAAGAATATTAAGTAACAAAAGCAAGAAGGTGAAGACATTAAAGTTATTTCTATTTTATTTTCAAGTAACAGAAAAGTTAATAAAGCTATAAGAACTACAAATGGCGCCCTGGCTGGTGTGGCTCAGTGGATTGAGTGCCGGCCTGCAAACCCAAGGGTCGCAGGTTAAATTCCTGGTCTGGACACATGCCTGAGTTGCAGGTCAGGTCCCCAGTGAGGGGCGCACAAGAGGCAACCACACATTGATGTTACTCTCCCTCTCTTTCTCGCTCCCTTCCCCTTGCTCTTAAAGAAGAAAAAAAGAACTACAAATAGGGAATTTCTTTGAGTTTGGACAGAAATCAAACAGTCTTCAGGCTAAAGCACAGAAAGAGATACATGTTTGGAGGGCTGACTGGCATTAGAACATGAATCCCAGCCTTGGTTCTGCCTCTAATTCTGTAAACTGAGCCCCTTCCTTTTCCCAGGCCTCTTATTCCTCCTCAAAGGAGGTAGGACAAGATGGTCTCCAAAGCCCTTTCATTTGTACACTTTCATAGCAACATGTTCCACAGCTTCCATTTAGGCCAAACACCACCAAAGTGTGCAGATACATTCCCCCCAAAAGCTACATGCATGGCAAGTAATAAGACCACTTGGGAGAATGATCAATTATCATAACAGCCTATAATGTAATGATGCTGCCAGTGGGGCCACTGAGGTGTGAAGTGACCTGACCATACCACAGAGACCCCAGACTCCTAGGCATCCTTCTTTCTCTTCCTTTGCCCTCAGGTAACCATACTCCTACATCTCTCTACTGCCAGAGTTTCTGTGGCAGACTGTCTCAACTGTTGACTTAGAAATGGCATAGCCAAGCTGTATTAAAATTGTGTATAATGCACCCTGGTTGGTGTGGCTCAGCTGGTTCAGTGTCATCCTGCAAAAGGAAATGTGCTCAGTTCGAATCCCAGTCAGGGCACATGCCGAGGTTGTAGGTTAATGTTTCTCTCCCTCTCCTTCTCCCTCCACCCCCCCTTTAAAAATTAATTAATTAATTACTATGTATAACACAAAAATAACACACAGACCTTGAGTAAAAGCATGAGGGGTTGTCTTCGGGGCAAAATGTGCATGCTTAGGAGAATGATTTAGACTTGTGTTCTTATTTACTAGTTTTCTGCAATTATATCTACTGTTTGGGGAAGGCTTATTATGAGACATCTGGCTACAGCATGGAAATTAATGTTAGGGAGTAGAATGGAATGACCTGTTTTGTACTTTCAAACCTGATCTGGGTAATGCTTTGAGTCAATCCCATTCCTTCATCCTCAATAGATCGATGAATCTGGAAGTGTTTGACAAAGTGGTGGTGACTCAAGGAACAGAAAGAATAGGAAATAAACAGCACCATGATTGAATTTCCTCCATATCTAAGAACAGAGAGGGACAGAGAAAGAAAAGAAGGAGAGATGGCTATGGAGTTAATCAGACAGTTTCAGAAGAGTCCTTTGGGCATCGAATCCCCGGTGGGCTCGGTTCAATGAGACACCCCAACGGGCACCATGTCCTCAAGATCCTTGCAACCATCGCCCATGATATAAGAGGGCTCTGTCCCACATCACAGTTGAAGGTGGGAGCCAAGGAACATTTGTGACTTATTTGAGAACACTGAGACAAGTCATTTGCAGAGTTTGACCCAAGTGTCTGCCCACTGTGTGATGCTGCCTTGGGACTAGCTCTCTCTCTGCGAGGGGCTTAGCCAGGACTAAGGCAGCAGTTAACTGGCCCCCAACCAGCTCTCATGAGCTAAGTCTTACTAATCTGGGGCTTCAAAAAACCTGAGCAATTCATTTATAGGCCCATTACCTTCTTTCTAAAGAAAAATCATAATGCCTTGCCAAAAACAAATGTAATAATTTGGCCTCTTCTTTCAATTACCTCTGTTTTCTTGGAAATGTGTCATATGGATAAAGCCTCCAAGTTAACCCAGGGAATTAACCAGAAGTCGAAGAAGGACTTATAATTCCTGTGGACAAAGAACACCTCTTTATCAGGGAATATTAGAAGAATGGAGCAGGAAAGACAACGAGAAAGGAGAAAATTGTACTTGAAGGCCAGGATTTCAACAGGCATAGCAGAAGAGGGCGGGAGTGATATCGGAGGTAGGTTTGGGAAATCCAGATACAAGCTGTGTCCCAGAGATATGGTCTCATATGTTTACAAAGGGCTTAGTTTTTCTTTCCTGAGTTCATATTCTGCTCCCATCTCCCTTCTCCACACCCATTTTCCTCTCTTGTATTCAACAACTATATTCAGGACCTACCATGTATGCCAAGTCCAGGGAGCATTCAGAGGTCAGTAATTCCGACACATTTTCAAGTACAATTCTCAGTCAGTCTTTGCTGTGTGCGATTTCTTTTTAGGGGTACCTGGGGTGTAGTTTTCTCAGGTTCATCCCCCAACACTGGTCAACATTTACAATGGCTAGTGTAAGAGGTTAATATGTATTGAAATTGGGATCCTTTGTTTAGGAATTAACTAGGTCTGTGACTAGTACCCTGTCAGTGATAAGAGTATGTGGTTTGGGTAAAGGGTTGAAGCAGAAAAAGGGGAGACAGCTTTAATCTTCTATTGAATCCGTGTAGAAGTAGGTTCATCACACTCTACCCTTTGTTCCCCACGGAAACTGAACAGACAATAGGAGGAGAGTGGCATTAGACTTGAGACCATGGCTTAGGATTCAGTCAAGGAACATGGACTTGAGTGCCAGCCTCTTATTTACTATATCTGTAACCTCTGAAAAGTTTCTCCGATGAACCTCAAGATTCACTATGATTATTAAATAAATCAATATACATAAAATGCTTTCCATAGTCACTGAGTAGATCCTCAAACAGCAGCAAATCATAAGCCAGATCTTTCACTACTGGTTGGATGACAATCTGATTATTACTTTTGCTCTACAAGATTTTATTAGAGGTATGGGGGTGGGAAGAAGAGCATTAAAAGGCTAAAGAATCTTAGTATTTTTGTATTCTAAAACATGAGTTGCTCATTTCTGTTACTTAGTAATCCTTTGAGAACTTGAATGCCTCAAGCTCCTTTTCTCCACTCCCAACTCCAAACCCATCCAGGTGCTTTCTCTGGGAACCGCCCCTATCTGCCTCATTTGCCTGTTAGACCACCGCCACTACAGCTCAGAGAAGACACAGACCTAAAATGGAATAGACGTGATCATTTCACATCTTGATGCTCCCGATCTGCCATCATCTCTCAAGAGCCTCTGTCAACATTGAGGACAACAAATCTTTCAATAGAAAAATTCTATCAGCATTTTTTCCCTAGAACAAAATGTACCTATTCATGGTGTCAGCATGGAAGCCTCTAGTTTGAAATGCCCTCATTATTATGCATGGGTGTGAATATAAACAAAAATTATCCTTTGGGGAACAGAACTTTCAGTTTTCCGTGGGAGGCTCTTCTTTCAATTGCTCTACCATCCCTGCCAATTCACAACCTCTAATATCCTCTCCGACCTCAGTTGACTCCTTCTCTCCTCTTCCTTTGAAGTCCAGACTTACACAACTACATAAGTAGATTAAAACCACTAACTAGAGAAAACAAAATCGAGTAATCTTCCTCAAAGTAGCAGAACTCAAACACATTATGGTTAATGAACGTGGCTGCTCAGGCGGTGGATGATTCATACAATTATGGAGACTGGTTAGAACTTGTATGAAATTGGTTGGACTCGGGTATGCAGACATATCAAAAGGTGTCCTCCCTTGGCCTTGGTAAGGGCGCTGTTTTGCTGTGTATGGCTGGACTCCCTTTCATTTATCATAATATTTGATAGCTTTCCTTTTTATATGTTACCCAATGATTTAAAAATAAAAAATTAGTTGTTTTTCTATTGTTACTCATGATATCTTTCTATATTTAAACCATTTTTATTCAGTCCTTAAAGTTAAGATTTTGGGAGGTGGAGGCAGGATCAAGTAATAGTTGAGAATTCTGGTTCTATTGTCAGATTGGAGTCCCAGCTTTGACACTGACTAATTAAGTAATCTTGAGCACTTTTTCTAGACTTTTCTGTACCTCAGTTTACTTACATTGCTAACTGGGTACAGCAGTGCCGATTTGGTAAGGCTTTGCATGGACAAAATTAGATAATATCAGACACACACTACACATTTAACACATGTTAAACATTATTATTATTTTATTAATATATTTATTTTAAGATGAAATATTAATATAATTATTTGATGGTATAATTACCAAGGCTTCTCATTATCATATGTTCTCAAATTCCCAGTAAATGAGTGAGAATTCTCTTGATGTTAGAAATCTTGTCTCAGGAAATCTTTTGCTGGTGAACTTGTATTTAGAGGGGCTCTCTTCTACCTCTGGCTTCCCTAGGTTACTCAGGTTTCAAGTCCCCTCTTTCCTAACCCCCAGTCTGTACTATGGCCCTATTTTGGGCACACAGTAGGCTCTAACCAACATTTTGCCTGACGGGTGCAGTTCAGTGGGGTGAGCATCACCTGCAACACTGAAAGGTCCCTGGTTCAATTCCTAGTCAGAACACATGCCTGGGTTGCGGGTGGGTCCCAGGTAGGGGGTGTACAGCAAGCAACCAATCAATGTTTCTCTCACACATCCATGTTTCTCTCCCTCTTTCTTCCTCCCTTACCCTCTCTCTCAAAATAAATAAATAAATAAAATCTTTTAAAAAATAGTTTTGCACACCAGGCAAGTGACACCCATGAGTGAGCTCGAAGCTAAGGACCTTCATGAAACCTCGAATTCGAAATCTCCGCAGAAACCCCTTCATGAAGAATATAAGGGAAGAATCTTTCCTCGGTCTACGTTGATTTTTTTTAAATTAAAGGCCAAGTTATTGCAAAATGTCAACTAGGCAGGAAAGGCTTTGAATCTAGAAATGGGTTCCAGGCAGGGGACTTGAAAACCTTACAAAGCTACTCTGTAACCTCGAGGAAATATTTCTCACCTTTAACAGGGAAAAGGGTAAGTTCCAAGAGAAGGCTAGACAGGCTTTACTGAACAACTAGATGAAAGCATGATTAGAGATTGTTAGCACAAGCATGATTTTGTTGCAATATCCAAGTAGGTAGTTTAGTTTTTTAAAGTCAAATAATGGAATTTCAATTGCAAAAAATTTTACAAAAATTTTTGATGTTGCATAGTACTCTTACAAACCACATTAGATACTCTGATAATACACAAAGAAAAAAAGAACACGGTTTAGTCAGATATAAAAATTTTACAAAATAAAAAGGAGAATAAAATACAGAAAAATGTGGGCTAACATTTCCCGAAGACCAGTTAATTAGTTCTTTTCAAGATTCTCACCAGATATGGAAATACTGCAGGATTAAAAGTATTGCATTATTAACATATGCTAAAATATAATAAATACCACAACAAGCTTAAAACCTAACATACTGGGAAGCAAACTCTTATACACACTGCATAATTGCAATTGTACTTAAATTTTTTAAATCTTGGAACTTCTAAATAAATGATAGCCACAGAAACAAAAACAGAATAAACCACAATCAAGACCACCAATAGTTCCCATTTAAACAGTAGTAGCACAATAGCATAAACTGTATCATTGAAAGGCAGTAGATAAGTCCATCTAAAAATTGAGAAAACTGATACACACCCACACATAATAGTCTCAGCATTAATATGCTCAGACTGAGCTGTTGCTCATGATATCTTTCTATATTTAGAGCAATACTTCCTAAAGAAACAATTATTGATAATTTGTTGACAGAGCAATACTTCCTAAAGAAACAATTATTGATAATTTGTTGATACTTATTTGTAGTTTAAGTTTGAAATATTCTCATTTATGTGTACACTTAAAACAATGCAATAATTTTCTACTCATCCAGTCTTGATCCTCATACTCTTAACAGTTTTAGAACAGGTGGGAACAGTGACCTGCTTTTTCAACCATTATATCCCCCAGACATGACTAATTTGAAGCTGAGCAAATTGCACATAATGGGCCAGGGATTCAAGTTCATGATTTTTAGTCGCTGCATTCTTGTTGCAGGGCACATGGCTTCCCCCCTGCCCCCTGCACCACTGCAGCTGTGTCTTCATGAACTAAATGCACCAAATGTGAAATAAAAGGAAATTTATTTTTTTAAACTTTCTGTAGAAATTCATTTTAAAAAAACTATCCTCCTTACTTTTAAGAAGGATAAATAAAGACTAAGTGATATCTTTAAAAATTTTCATTTTCCTTCAGAGGGGCTCTTACATTTTTTAATGAGTTCTAAATACTAAAGAGGATAGCCACTTAAGAAACCTTTTCAATACATAAGAAAACTGATGCAAGATTTTATAAGGGCTCAAAGTTTTCACAAAAGCATAGTGTAATTTAGTGAATTTTTAAATAACCCAAACCCTATCATATAGAGTATTGCTTTCCAGAGGCTTTCTACAAAATATCATTAAAGATTCAGCAGCATACAGACACTGGCACAAGAAAAACAATCAAATAAAACAAGCACACACACACACACACACACACAAACTTGGTTCTAAGAAGGTCATTGGGGTAGGGAAGTGTTTAAGCTGGATAATTAAAACTCATTTCTATTTGCTTTTTCATCTAATGTTTAAAATTTCCCCATCAATTCTGGAAGGCTGCAACCAAGCACCAGTCTAAGTTTCATATAAAACTAAGTACTGAAAAATTCATACAATTTTATAACTGAAAGAACACAAACTCATTAACCTATTTATGAGGAGACTAAAGCCTATTGGTTAACTGATTGGCCTGGTAACTTTGGGGTGCATGGTTTGTCATTGCTGTTTGGGGTGTTTGTTTTTGTTTTGTGTAATGTGTGTAGTACTTATACCCTTAAAATCCAGAGCTTTGCCATTCAGACCCTCCCCTTCCTAGGCTGCCATGTTTCCTTTCACCTGGGACAATAGTGATCAAAAAGGAACATATATTATGGTCAATTCAACACAAAAATTTCACCTTCTCCCTTGGCCTCTGCAGATGCATTAGAAAGACACTTTCCACCCAGGACACCTTACTTCTAACACGTCAGTGGAACTGAGGACTTGTTTCTCGGGAGAGCGGAAGAGGAAGTTTTGGAACTTTACTTCAACTTTCCAGCCTACAAACTGCTCCTTCATCTACTGATTCCACTTGCCCACTTGGTTGAAGGTCTATTCTTTGCTCAGTTTCATCTGCTTTTCAATTTAGAGAAGTCTGGTGGGAAAACATATCACTTACCTTTTGTTGATATTTATTTCCACATTTGGGTCTTGTAGTATACTCAAGGCCCAAGATTTCATTAACAGGAAAAAAAAAA